>JUDQ01000173.1:43001-72023 GCA_000812075.1 Scedosporium aurantiacum
CGAGGCCGGTTCGGCGACGGCCGGAGTCTCTGTCGACGAGGCGAAGGAGGAGGAGAACTACGGGGAGGAAGTGGTCGAAGATGACGAAGAGAACTAATTCACCAGAGTGCCCCAGCTGTGCGAAGCATGCAAGAAATATCGAATGCTGCTGGTCGAGAATATACATGGTTTTGCCCACCAGGCGTACCTATCTTATTATCTAGACACACAGAGACGGCATTTGCCCAAATTATCAAAGCCCGACAAGATCAAAGAAAGAAAAACACCCTCTCGCCGTCTCAACCCATGCGAATGCGGAAATGATACCAGAAACAAAGCCAGCGTCGAACAGGACCCGTCGCAGACAAAATATACAGACATGGACATTCAAACACCGAATTCCCGCTACCTCCACGAGACATGCCTACGACAATGTTCTTCCCCAACTAGCCGCCCTCGCCCCATCAGACCTCGGTATACCCGTCCTAGTCGCACAGCCGTAGTGCACGACCGTGTTATCAGCAAGCACAGACACCACACTGCCGCCCAATCGTTTGTGGCATACCCCGCAAAGTTTCTCCTCCATCACGATGACACGTCTACTCCGGCCGCCTTGTCCACCCTGCACGCCCGGTATGCCGTCACCAAGAAGCAGTTGCGCCTGACTCGCAATGTACTCGGTAGCTCGTAAGCCGGCGATAACTCGCGACTCATTGACCATACTGGTTGAGGCCCGGATGCGGCCGCGGAAGTAGGACGCGAGACTGCTTACGGGGAGACTATCGGGAATCAGGGACAGGGTTGATTCAGCAGGTAGCCGTGAGCCGTGCTTCGAGAGGAGGTCCAGCGCTGGCGGGAGATTCTGAGTGTGGGGCGGATGAGGCGTGAGATAAAGCGCCAATAAAGTGTGGTAAATGGACGGCGGGGCCTCGCCTTCACCGTCCTGTGGGGCAGCCGCCCCCTGCTGGGACTGAGGACGGGATGGAGGAGAAGTAGACTCCTGGATGATATGCACCTGGTTACAATATCTAAACAAGAGAAGATAGTTAGCGAATCTTTTCGTCGTTTTCAACATGTGACATTGGGCTTCACCCACTCTTCCGCCTTAGCATAATCCTTCATCTTGAACACGTAGATCTCGAGCGCTTGCTTGTGCTGACCCATAAGGAATAATATGACAGCCTGTGCTTGGTAAAAGGACGGATCTGATCACATAGTGTTAGCCCGCTTTGAAGAACAACAACAGAAAAACCCCGGTCTCTAGACTTACCATCCCGCGGAATCATTCCAAACGCCTTGCTCAAGCTATACTGCCTGCTCGAGCGCATAAATTTAATCAACTTCTCCATGGCAGCATCCCATTCGTCGCCTCTCGGCTTGTCCTTGAGATATTGGATCAACAACTCCACAAGCCTATTGTGGAACTCCGGCGTCAAATCATTGAGCTCCGAGATGATGTGCTCAAGATATCGTATTTCCAGGGATGTGTCTATACCAGAGAGAAACTTGGCCACTTTGTCACGCGGCAAGGTCTCGGCATTCTCGGTATCCGCCGTAAAGATCTCCATGGCGTGGTCGGGGTCGGCGCGAAGGGTCCATTCAGCATACTTCAGAATGAGGTCGATTTCGGGGGGTGCTAAATTTTGGAGATAGGATATGGTGCGCTGTGGACCGTGTAGTGAAGGCGCGGCTTCGTCTGGTTTCTCCGAGGCGCCGAATTTCTTGAGCAGTTCGAGGGCTTGTGAGTGCAACTTCTTGCCGTAAAAGAAGTCGACGAGCTCGTTGAAGCGGTTATGTTCGAGGAGCTTTTCGTTGACGACTTCTGGATCGCAAAAGTTGGGGATGCGGAAGAGTGACCCCGCCAGTGTGGGTCGTGAGAACATGTATGAACGGAATAGTGTTGTGTCGACGAGAGTGAAGGTGTCCTGGAGTTGCTTCTCTAATTCCTTTTCTGACTCATCGTGGGCGGAAGACAGAAAGGCTTTGAATGTCTCCTCCGTAGTCTTGCTCTTCGATGATCGAGGCTTTAACTTGCCTGTTGCCGGGTCTATCACTCTCTGAAGCCGAGCTCGCGTGCCTGCGAGATAACTGTTAAGCTCGAGCACTGCATTGGTGAGATCCTTGCCTTCGAGTGGTTGGTCTCCAGAGGGCTTCGCTTGAACACTAGATGCATCGTCGCTATCCGTGCCATCCTTCTTCAGTGATTTCGTGGATGCGTTATCCGCTACAAGCTTCCGGCCACCCATAAACATAGAGACGAAGCCTCCACCAGTGCCAGTTCGAGCCGGAGACGACGGATAGGGCGTGGATTCTGGTGTCGCAGGCTCCGCAATCGCACCGTTTGTCGCTTCAGGCAAACCGGTGTCAGACTCCTCTGTTTCCTCCGGGGGAGTGTACGCGGAGAGCTCGCCCGCTATCAACGGAGGGAATAACCGCAGTACTCGCTCTGGAGGGGCATAGACCTCGTCCTCGTTGAATAAATCCAGAGACGCTCGGTACTTCTTCGCCTTGAACAGAAGCTCCGCTTTGAGCATCTTTGTCTCGCGAAGAGATTCGGCCTTGTTGGTCAGCAACGCATCCTCAAGCATGTTCAGGATGCTAATCGCCTCATCGTATTGCCCAGCGTCGACTAGCTGCTTTACTTGAGAGTCGTAGTCAGTCGCCCCCATTTTCCATACGCATCGCTCGCTAGAGATATGGAATCCCTTGGCAGCATGCGCGAGGCTCACGGTAGGTGGGGGGAAATGTAGCTGAGCTGCACCAGGCAAGGAGATCGATTGTAGTAAGGAGAGGGTATCCGGATTCCGCACTTCTAGGGTTCCCTTCGCCGGCGCCTGCAGCGCAAGGATATACGGGTACGAGTATCCAATAGACTCCGGCGCCACCTGCCAGGGAATCTGGTTCTTCTCCAACGGTTTTCCATCATCACTAATGAATTGCGTGTTGATGTCCTTTGCGAGGAGAAGCTCTCCTTCCGCAAGCCGGGTGGACAGCGGTTTGGGTATATAGCCCCCAAGACCCATGTAGCCCATTCCAGCTGTACTCACAGCACCGAAACGGCCTCCTGGTGCACCACCCGGGCCGCCGAAGCCTCCCGAGCTTCCAATCTCCTCTATCTCACTCGTGAGGACATTGACAAGCACGTAGCCGCCATTCATACCGCATACGATCCTAGTCGCATTCGCCCAGGTGAGAGACCGAATTGTCTCCGTCAAAACAACCTCGGTGACATCGGGGCTCAGTTCGCTTTCGTGCCAGCGCCATAGCAAGAGCTTGCGCTTCACGGCAACGGCCAAGCGGCTTATAATCTCGGGGATACCGGTTTCCGGGTCCTTGAGAATGTTTGATGTGACGGCAAAGCAGGAGGCGTTTCTGGTGCGATCGAGAGTCTCGATAAGCTCGTAGGTCTGGCGGTCATGGAGGGAGACATGATAGTTCGATAGCGAAACCAGCGTGTTCGCCTCTTTTATTATAGCGAGCTGTTCGATAGCTCGAGAGGAGAACTTTTCCACCTCGCGCAGAAGGTCTGTCGGTTTCTGGATTTGCTGCGATGGAGGCTGGTCATTTGCCGCTTTGGTCGGGCTGCGACCGGGGGCGGTGGATGGTTGTGAGGCACCATTCGTAGGTTTCGCGGTATGAAGCTCGTTGACTCGGTATATACGGAGGGAGCCGGTGTTTAAACCAACGAGGACTCGGTCGCCTAGTCACACGGAATGGTTAGATGCGTTCGGGAGATGCCTATCATTCGGGCGGAAGCTTTGTGTTGACGAGTGGTTGGGATCCTACCATCAGCTAAGATGGACTCGATCTTGGATTTATCGCGTGCCCGAAGCTCGATAATGGGCCGAGCGGTAAATGCAGAGAGCATGGCGGAAGCCAGCCCGGGGTTCAGGTTGCTATCTTCCGGAATCGTTCATGAGATGACAGCGAGGTAGAGTGGATGGTTCGTTAGGTGTTAGTACTGATCGTGTGCTGTAAGTGAAGTCATTCCAGGCGTGCGTCGGTTGCCAAGGTCATGCAGGCAAGCGCCAATGGTGGGTCCGTCACGATATGTGAATATACGCGTTACTAGCATGATTTGAGCGATGGTCTTAGTAATCGGCCCCCAACACAACCTTCCGCAGTTGGGCAGACAAAGGGCAAATGCACCCACATCTAAGAGAGCGGTCTTGATACGAAGCCCCCCTCCCCCCCCTCTTCTCCCAACCCAAGAGACGAGGCACGACTTCACCGTCGGCAATGTCTGCCAGAACGGTGTGGTAAACTGGCGTTGTCAGCGTTGGTAGCCTTGTGCGTTACTGAGACAGCGGGCCTTCTGGTCTTCCCTTGTCCAGATCCGCCGCTTAGACTTGCACTCTCGAACTTAGACATCTGAATATTGTAACTTAACTCGATTGTGTTTTCTATGAAAAGGTACAGGTCTCTAGGAAATTAGTCCGATCATGGGGGAATACCAAACAGCTGCTGGATCAGAACTTCCCCCGTCGGAACCAACAGTTGAACGCAACTTCCAGCAGCGCCTTACTTCGTAGGTAGTTCGATGCAGCTTCACATGTCAATCTGAGATATGTACATCAGTGCAGGAGACAGTTCCCGCTTGTACTTGTACCGAAACCGAACATTAAGATCAGGTCTCAGAGTCTCAGATCCATGGGGAAATAGAACACGGGAAAACGCAGGAACGTCCATGGCAGTCCTGATGTGCTGCGCCTCGCCTTCCCAGCTCCCCCCCATTCCCTTGTGGACCCAGTTGCGGTCCTGCTCTAAGTCAACATTGTGAAGCTTCCGAGGCCCTTCGACTTGCTCTTTCGGGCTCACCTTTCTATCGACCATTGGCTGTTATTTGTGTTTAACCGTGATCCTCTCCTCCTTCCTCTGCCTTTGTTCTATGATTTCTACGACCTACATTGCTTCAAACGATAGCTCAATACTCTCCCCTCATCTCGTCCTACCTGACCGGCCCAGTTTCTTCCCTCATCCTTTCACCACCCATCGTCGAGGCACTGCAGTTCTCAACTGCATTTTACGACGCTGGCACAACATTCATAGTCCTCGTCCTCCCATGCTGCCGGAGTCAGCATAGTATAGATGCCTCGAGACCGAATAGCTTCCTGTCTTCGTCGAACTCACATCCCTTGCCATTCTTTCATGCCTCCCCCCAAGTACTCTTTAATCGGCGCCCCCGGTGCTTGTGCACTCCTATCGTTCCTTTAGCTTCAGTGTCTTGATTCGCATGTTACGCCCATTTCCTTCCCAGCATCCTCATCCCTCAAGGCCGAACGAAGATGCCATAGTCTCGATCAACCCATGTCTTAGCTTACCAGACTATAATGGCTTACATCCCGCGATGCGTCCGAATACCACGCGGCTCCCATGGCATGGCCAGAGCTTGCTGAATTCCGCCATCTCGCCTGGTGATTCTGCCTATGGCTCAGCGCCAGGAACCCCTCGCTCTCCATCTCCATGCGAAGCGTCAACTCAGACGAATCCTGGTTACGGCGGTGCCCATTGCCCTATTGATTAGAGATCACTAGAAGATAACGGGTGCACTTCCAGCAGAGCACTGTCAGGGCGGGCGGAATCTGATAATAACAACAAAGCAAATCCTCAAAAGAGCCTCCCTGTGATTCCCTTCATATTCCATTCCGATCGTAATCGGCTACCACTTACACCAAGGAACAACGAGATCAGCAAGACTAGGAATTCAGCCCGTTCGAGAATAAGATGTCCTGACAGGTTTATCCCACAACGGCATACTGAATCCCCTCTTGCGGAGAGGTTACGGCTAGGAAAGAGACATTCCTCGTTGTCTGAGGCCGAGAAGCTGTTGAGGCACCGCAGGGCTAGTGCAGACCCCTTCCGATCGAGATCGAGGGTTACCGCACCATCTGTCACACGCTACCCTTTCTCGCCCGGGGGCATTTCAACAGCTGGCGCCGTTAGTAAGTCGAAACACGCCCGCTACGATCAACCGAAGGGCGGGGGAGGATCTAACAATAAGTATTTCCAGGCACCACTGGTCCACATTCGGGCCAGGGTCGGCAAGCTCGTGAGCGCCATCCCAGCCAGGGAACAATCTGGACTGTCGGAGGCACAGTCTCTGATATAACAGCCGTCGAGGATGGCCACGGTAGATTCATCTACAGCGGCACGAATGCCCGGCTCTTCCCTACCTCGTACGCGAGCCGCCGGTCCAAATCCGAAGAGGATGAGGAACGGCACGAGGATCTCCTTGCTTTCGCACTTGACGTTGACCGTGTCAGGAGAATTCTAGAGACAGATATTACAGCTAAATCTTCTCTTAGCATTGGGATCCCTATGCCAGGTTTTCAACCATCGTCTGGACCGCAAGGGACCAAATGGAGCGGCACAAAATGGGAGAACAACGATGGCATCGAAGGTTCGACTCTGCCATATATGGAAACCAGGCGAAGAAAATATATTCACTAACTTGCTGCATATTACCACAGAACCGTCTACTCAGGCATCCCTGCGCATTCTACCTTCATCACCTTTCAGGTACGTCTTCGAAGACAATCTCCAAACTACGTTCATCCCCCTCCTCTTTTTTTCCCTTTTTTATCTACTTTGCAAGGTCTCCGCCACCTCTCAAGAAGGCCAAGTCCTAATGAGACCAGAGTACTCGATGCCCGAAACTTGCGCGATGACTTTTATTGCTCTATACTTGCCTATTCCGATACCTGCGGTATCTTGGCTATGGGCCTTGGGAACGTTCTCTACGGCTGGGCCGAAGACAAAGGTGTTGCTCTCCTCAAGACTTGCCCACCGGAATGCTGGATCTCTTCAGTCGACTTCTCTTCCTCCCAGGGCAGGAAGAACATTCTAGCTTTTGGCAGAATCGACGGACATCTTTGTTTGATGACACCGAGCGAAGCCGACTCTCCACGATTCGACATTGAACAGCCATTCCCAGTTGCCTATGTGAGCTGGCGGCCTGTGTGCACGACAAGACCGTCGAAAAACCCGCTAAACCCTGGTGTCCCAGTCGAAACGGAGGACTTGTTAGTAGGAGATTATCAGGGCGACATCTTTTATTACATTGTCGAATGGCCAATGGGCTGGGAGGTTGAAAGAGACACCTGGCCGGGGACCTTGACGCTCGTCGCCAGGATCAAAGCTCATGCCCAGCAAGTGTGCGGGTTGGCTTGGTCCCTCAAGGGCGACTTGTTTGCATCGGGTGCGAATGACAATCACTGCTGTCTCTTCAGTGTCAACCAAATATTCGGCCCACCCAGGCAGGACGCGCAAGGCCTCACGTCTTCTGTTGAAGGGTACGGAAGACATGTGGAGTATCCCCAGAGCTATGTTTTCACGAACATGAATGAGAACACTATTTCCAACAATGGGGGTGAGCTCATGACTCTGAGGACATCACCGCCAAGCGTGAGGAATATGCTGCCTGGATCTGAGAGATTCCGGTGGGTCCATGCAGCTGCCGTGAAGGCTATTGCATTTTGTCCCTGGTTAGATGGTCTTGTCGCAACCGGAGGAGGTTCCAATGACAAGTGCATCCACTTCTTCCACACGACGACCGGAGCGACCCTCGCAACGATTACGGTTTCGGCCCAGGTGACGTCGCTCATTTGGTCGACGACGAGACGAGAATTGGCGGCGACCTTTGGCTACCCTCAGCCGGACCACCCATACCGCATCGCCATTTTTAGTTGGCCTGATTGCAAGCAGGTTGCAGCGATTCCGTGGCCCGGCGAGTACCGAGCCTTGTACGCTATACCATATCCTGGTCCGCAGCCACGAGGAAACCCCCACGAGGACCGCACAAGAAGCAAGCAGAACGTGACGCCGCAAGAGGGATGTATCGTAGTGGCGGCGAGTGATGAAACTGTCAAATTTCACGAGGTGTGGACGGCTGGGCGGAAGGCGACGGTTGGAGGATCAGGAATGCTCGGGGGTAGCGATATTCTGGAGGGCATAGAAGGCATTGATAAAGAAGGAGACCTCATTCGTTGAAAGCATGTTTCTTGGCCTTTTTTTTTTCCTGTTTTCTTTTTCCTTTTCCCTCCTTTCCTTTTTTGAAACCCAACGGGGTGTATAAACGGAGTGAGTATTGATTACAATGGCTGAATCAGTTCAAGGGATCGGGAAGTTTTTAAACGCACAGCCTGTTGATATTGGGATTTTCTGTATCTTTAGATGTTATTGGTGGGGATATCAGGACTGCGAGTAGAATAGAATAAGAAGGACAATGTCACTCTAGTGCAGAAGAGAAGGGGGATGAAGCGCAAGAATATGTCTCATTCAGTAATATAGCTAAGAAGCACCGCCAGCGCCAACAAGGATTTCCCTATCCCATGCGAGAGAAGTGCCATTCCCTATTTCTGCCCCCCCCCCCCCCCCGGCATTCGAAGAGGAGAGTCAATTCGAAAGAGTAGCCAGCTAAAATGACACAAATGAAAACCAAAAGATAGGCAGAGCAACGTGGATGACGGCTCATATACTAACCCCCGAAACACCAGCGCCAAACCCCAGTAACAAGAAAAAAAAATGATGAAAAGCATGAGGTGTTGAACCCTCGCACGCTCCCCTTATTTCAAAATAGCGATGAGCATAATCAAAATGATAATAGTAATAATGATAGCAGCCATCTGCCTCCCCTCCCCAGAGGCCCTCGCAACCCTCCCCAAGGACCTCGACGCCCTATCCAGCCTACTCTGATGCCTATCGACCATGGCATCAGTCTCATCGAGCATCTCGCACTGCGCCTCGAGCTCATCGCCCATGCGCATGCTCAGCTCCCTCTGCCTCCCAATAGTCTCGCCCAGACGATCGAGCTGCTCGTCCTGCTCCGCGAGGACGGTGGAGTGGAAGGCGTGGATCTGCTCGTTCGTCATTCCCTGGGCGCGGTCGACGGCGGAGGTGGAGGAGGGTTCTTCGGGGTCGTCGCGGTAGCGGGAGAAGAGTTCGATGGAGGGGTCATCTTGGGAAGGGGGCGTGTCGGAGAAGCGGACGGATTTGGAGGCCGTGGCCGTGGGCGTCGTGGTGGTAGGTTTCTTCCCGGCGGGGAGGGTTGTTGCGTGGGTGAAGTCTGCGGCTAGGGATGGGTTGTTGGGGTGTGTGAGGGTGGATGCTGTTGAGGGGGTGGTGAAGCCGTGGAATTGGGAGGTTAGGTCATCGAGTTGTTGTTGGAGGGTGGGGAGGTTATCGGAGATGTCGAGGGCGGCGCTGGGGGAGAAGCGGGCTGTTTAGTATAAATCGTTTTCTTGCCATGGAGCCGTAACGAGAAACAGATCGAGCAAGATGATTTTATATATAAACTCACTCTTCGTCGCCCTTATCCCGGAGCCTCTGTTCCTCTTCCCTCAACGCTTCCAGACCATCCTTGAACTGCTCCAGCGATCGAGAAATATGTCCATCCTGGGAGTTGCCCTCGAGATTCAGCGACTGGGCACGCCGGCGCTCCAGAAGCGAGAGCTTGATGTGGTCGGCAAGGAGGAAGAGCTGATTCGGCTTCGACATTTTTTTCGAAGTAAGTTCTGTTTTTTGCCAGTGGAGATGAATACGTTCTCTGCCGGGTTTGGCGGATCTATTCGTCTGAAAGGGGAGGAGAAAGCTGGGCTATTTCTATCGTTGGCAACGGAAAACGGATGCGTCAGTGACAAAAGGGGGGGACCACGAACAGAGGCTGGAAACCGGGGGCCGCGCCGGCTAGCCTTTGTATGTCTCTGATTTTCGGTGTGGAAGAAGCAATTCAGAAGTTGCCTGGGAAGGTGAATGGAGAAAAAAAAAAAAAAACCCCCGGAATAGGAAATAGGGAGCGGAAGGACGGGGCTGAGGTTTCCAAGTAGGTTCCTGCCGCGAAGTGACAGCACAGGCCTACGAAGTTACGTCTTTGAATGCGGAACACGAAATGCAGCAGCCTTTCAGCGGGAAGTCGCATGCGGATGGGGAGTCGCCCGAATCATCGGATTACGTCATCATGGCTAATTCGATGTATCGTGGTGCTCTCACAGAGCATTATTGGTCTACTTCGTACGAAGTCGACAAGAATAACCTGAGCTCCTCAGCCCCTCGGATCAATCATCTGGGAGTGAGAATACTACAGCCTGATATTCGGTGTTTTGTAGTAGTTCGTTCAATCTTCTATTAACTGTATTGTATATCCAGCCATGGAATGTGTCAGCGCCTCCCTCCCCTTGGAACTTGGAACCACTCCTCCTCCGCGCCTAAACTTCCTCTTCTTTGGAAACAACCAGGTCATCGAAGAGCAAGCAACTCGGAGATTGACGACAGAGATTCTCAATGGGCAAAATGCGCAAACAAGAAAGTGGCCATCTCAATAATATTGTCTATCAGAATCCGCCCGTTTTTCTCCCCGCCAGCGCAAACCCCGCTCAACGTTTCTCATAATCAATTCTTTCATTCTCATATCAGTTTTTCTTTGCCTTGCCCTGGTTATGATGATGCTTCTCTTCGATCTCCTCGTCGACCTTCTTCGATAACTCCTGCAACTTCTCGTTCCCGCCGAAATCGTCGCGGTCCGCCTTGACGGCTTCTTCACTGGGGCTGGCTAATTCGGGCTCCCATTTGTCATGTTCGACCTTGCCTGCTGGCGGTGGGGGTGTGTTCTTGCCTGTATCCCAGAGCGTACATCATCAGTATTATGTCTACTTTGTTTGGTCTTTATTCCCCCAATGGCTAGAAGAAGGGGAGACTCGTAGGTCGATGCCCCGGAAATGGATGGGCCAGCTCACCACTAGTTGAAGTTGCCTTGCTGCTGGTGGCATAAGTAGCCCTGGCCCGGTAGTTAATGAGAGGAGCCCGCGTGCGCAGGATCCGGAGAGCTAGTCTAGAGGAAGACATGCTGTGCGTCCTCGGGTATGTCTCGAGATGGGAATTGATGAAAAAAAAATTGGATAGTGAAAGGCGTAGATGGAGTTGTTTGGAGATCTAGAGCGAACTGTTAGATGTAAAGGGTGGGAAACGAGGTACGTCCTCGGACACAATATATACCGACGGTATCGAGAACTCTAGACATTACTGGACACTGTCAACGGGTAGCAATGCCCCTCCTCCGTGTCATACCATCCACTCCGGAGAAGCTGTGATGGCAGAAGTACTGGTGTCCCGGTATCTTCAACCACTGACGTCAGGTTATCTTCAACGCATGCATCAGATCATCCAAGATTCCAGGTCCGCGGAGGACAACCCCTCAAACATGGCTGCTTCTGCCCCTCGTCGGCGGACCGCGGCGAACCCACCTGGACACGGCGAGATGCGTGTAAGATCAAGAGAAGCACGACATGTAATGTTATTCTATGTCCCTGGTTCAATTATCATGGGATGTAGCATTGTGGGATTAGATCCCTCTGTCTTTTGGCCGTCTATCCAGGTAGGGCCCTATATCGAGACTTTTAAGCTCCTCTCGTGATGACTAAAGGTGACATCGTCGTTCTCCTGTTCACATCTCTTCGAATGGACAGATCGTACAGATCGTTGCGTCCGGTAGCGGGAAACTCGAGCTCTGTATCTTAGCAGGAATCATATGGGACCCTTGTTGAAGCTCTTGAGAGCATTAGCATTGAGGTCCTCTTATCCTCGCACTGCTACTGACCGAGCGAAGATCTAGCAGTCTGCTCGAGCCGGACAGTATTCAAAAGACTTTATACAGCTCCCTTCCTTAGGAGAACTCTATCCATCAATTGGACGTCTTGGTGTGTGGTACCTCGTCATTCCCATTTGCCTATCCTGCAAGGCCAGTCCTTGAGAACAAGGAACAATCTCCTATAAATACACCTACATGACAATCTGAGTTACTCATCTCAGCCTCTTAATCATCTTGCAACGCTCATCCTGTAGTTTCCATAACTCCTCTCCAGTGCTGTCCACGATGAACAACCCGCAGGCCATATAAATCTAATGTCTCCCCTTCCAATGCCTTCGGATCCTACAACACTGTCATCCCCTTCAACCCAGGACGTGCAGTCATACTCTCCATCCTATGCTGCGCCGAAGCAACCGATAAGGTCTACCCAAGCATGTACGAGTAGTATTTAATAAATGCGTCAGAAAGGGGCGAAGTTCAGTAGACATGAGGAGGAAAGACGCCGAGGAAACCAGGGGATGACTTGCGAGTTCGGTCAGGAATAGGGAAAGCCTTAGAAACCTTGGTTATTGGTGGACCGTTGCGAGTCGCTACAAGCTACGAGGTTACAATAACGGATTGGGGGCCTCGTCGGTGAGGCCACTGAGTTCATTTTCCTCTTTGAAAATGTGTTACATCTGTCGTTTATAGACTTTCTGGGTTATTATACCAAGCGGGAAGTTATCCTCGCTTCTCGGCCTGGGACGCAAAAGACGACAAAACGCTCAGGATCGTCTCAAGTTTTGAGAACAAGGTGACCATCCGCGTGTAAGAGAGAAACGAAATATATAACATAGATCTACATCGACCATTTCCCCTATACAACACCCTTCCACACATGCTCTTCCCCCTTCTCACGCTCACCCTCGTACCCTGACCATCGTAAGCCACTACCAGGAATATCCCAATCATCATGGTCAACCGAGCCGCTGCTGGTAGCAACCAGCAGTAGCCAACATCGCATTTCCTAACACGCACAAAGTACTCAGATAAAGAAATACGTCCATCACCTCCCAACATCGTTCTCCCTTGGTGTGCTGGCAGCGATGAGTTGATGTCCCCGGACACGGGTTTTCTCGTCCTCTGGCTTCGTATTATGTTCTGTCGAGCGGATTAATGATAGACTTGACGAGAGAAGAGAGAAGGCTGTTGTTGATGTTGGTTTCATCGTAGCTTTTGTATGAACTTCAGACTGGCAGTCGCTGTTTTCTCATGACGGCCGGCGCAGCTTTCTAGAATCTAGACGCAGCTGTCAAGGAAATATATGATATCTCTCACATATCAATAGCACGACCGGGACACGACTCTAAAGATTCAAGACTAAGAAACATAATTCCATTATTTTCCGGTTATACGCATCCGATCTCGTCAGACTTCATTGAACATCACATAGCCCCTAGACCTTCCTCATCATCTTTGTAGGAACTGGGCCAAGCCCAAGAACACACGAATTCACAACATCGACGACAATGGGACAGAAGATTGAAGTAATACAACATTGCCTTGTATTTTTTGCAAACGCAGGGGCATCTTCGCAGCAAAGCCGACAACCCAACTCCCCGTTTCCCAAGTGCCGATGGCCCCAATTTGGCCCAGACTATGGACATACACTTTGCCAAAACAATTGCTCCCGCCTATCTCATGTCTCTGCCGACCGCCGCCCAAACAAAGTGATATTTCCCATGAATAGACCCAGAGCGGAAGAAAACACCCAGTAATAATAGTAAAAAAAGGAACACAAAAAAAAATCAAAAAGAAACAAAAAAGCTGCTGCTCCCAGTGTGCGTGTTGTTGTTTCCCATTGCTCCCCTTTGCCCGCTTCCAATAAGACTCATGTCAAAAAAAGAGTAAAAAAAAGGTAAACAACAAGAAGACTAAAAGTCATTCTCTATATGTCCAGGTATAAAAAAGCCTCCTCTTTTTCTTTGTGATGATGTCGTGGACCCGTAATGGAAAAAAAAGCTTCTGACCATGATTGACAGCCCGAGATTTTGTATCCGGCAACGATAGAAAAACAGTCGACCGCGCGCTTCCCGTAGTAGAAAATCGAATCGAGGATAGGATGAGCGATGGAGATTATGAATGTCGCGAATAACGAATCAGAGGAGAAAAAAATAATATACCCAACCAAGCCGAGAACTCCGCCGTTAAAGGTTGTCACAACAACCCGATGCAATGCCGATTAAACGCAAAAACCGCCCTTCTGTAAAAACGCCTGTTCATACCATGATCGAGAGAAACCGAGAATGATAAACTTCATCTTTCGGGACCGACAAAAACACCGACGTTTCCTTGGTATAATGATGACAATGGCAAAGAACAAAATAAGGGAAGAATATGAATAAGAAACAGAGAGATATCGAGAACGATACCGAGAAAGAGATGGGGGATCGATAAGATGCTGCTGAACCAGAGGGTATCAACCTGCGAACGGGAATCCTTTCCGTGTTGTTTGAACAGGGTATTTTGTGTCGAAATGATCCAAGGTTGTTTGTACAAGTCGAGAGAAGAAGAGGATACCGTCCAATCGGTTGAAACAAGGGTCGAGAGACCAACCCGAGAGGGATCTGTCGGAAGAGGAGATATAGGAGAGGGGGAGAGAGAGAGAGTGATGGTGTTGGGAGAAAAGAAAGAGGAGAGAAAAGAGAGGGTGTCCGGGGACGCCTCGTCCCAGGAACAGTAGAATTTTATCGATGGCCAATTGTTGTCGTCTCTACTTCGAAGTCGTCTCCGATGTCGTCAAATTTTTGCCTTGTTTTTGGTCGTCGGTGCCAGCCAAGATGACAGCCTGCTTCTCTCAACCGGGATGAGCAGATAAAAAATGAGAAGAAAAAAGAATGAAACGTTTCCGATTTCTCATGACATCACATTGTAACGGCAAAGGGTTCGCGCATAATCTCCATCAAAACTCCCGGATTCACGGGAAAGCTGACGAGACGACGGCTTACCATCGCCGTCCCATGGACAACTGCTGCATCCTGGCCGGAGAGACGGAAGGAGGAGGGCTGCTCATGGTGGCACCGGTAAGAGGATTGACAATGGGGATTGCATTGCGACCGCGGGTGGCGGCAGGCTGGTGCAACTTGAGGTTCGACTGTTGGCCATGGTAGGCGGGAGGGATGAAAGCGGGAGAGGCCGAGTTGAGAGAGAAGGCCGGGGCAACGGTCTGGGGCTGTTGAGTGGGCGAAGACTCGGGAGAATTGCTTGCGAGGGAGGAGCGTTCAGATGCGCTGTGAATGGAGACCAGCTGAGGGTGCCAGTTAGTTGGGCTGGACGATCGAGAAGACATCGACCCGCTGTATTCACTCACATCGCTGTCTGTCAGCAAACCGGGGCAGAACTCCAGGTCGTCTTCGAGATCGAATGATCGGGTGGCCTCAAACCGAGACCGGAAATTCATTAGCGAGGTTGAATCGGAGAGCTCCTTCAGACTCCGGACCGTCCTAAACTGCCGGTTGGGGTTTTGTGACATGGATAGCCTCGGTGCCCTGCGACTCCGGCCATGATGATTTTGCGAGTTGGAAGCCGCAGCGGTGGGGTGTGCGTGATGTGCGCCGTAGTAATATGCCGACATTATGACTCAATTGTGGGTTGTGAATTACTCTCGAAAAGTGGTCGTCAAATTGAAGGAAGAGAGCAAAATGCCAGTCTTCCTTTTTAATCGCACTGATGAATGCCTGATCTGCTTCGTTGTTGATGTTGAGTTTGAGGTCGAAGCAGGAGAGTCCAGCTTTGAAACACAAACAAGTCGAGTGAGGGGGCGGGCGAAGGCTTTTCTTGACAGCTGACCGACGGAACCGGGAAAAGGTCGGTGAGTTTGGTGAGCAAGGGGCAAAAGGAAGGAAAAAAAAACTTCCAATGTTTCTTGGTCGAAAGAAGAGAATCGTGAATTATCGAAGGATACGAAAAGAACACAGATGAACTTTTTCTTTTTAGAGAAAGGAGATGGATTTTAGACCTGATGAGGGTTTCTGAAAATTATGCTTGGAATATGTATGCTTTGGTGTGTGGAAAGAAGTCGTGGGGGAGACAAGTAGAAGGTGGGAGGAATTTGGAACAGAAAGCGCGGGCAGACGGGGATGGCGATGGCGGGTTTTTGTTGGACCAGGTGCTCTGGTGGGTGAGAGGAACAGAGGGAGACACTAGCGGCGAAAGCGTCAAGAGCGTCGAGGTAGGCCCAGGAGTACGTATTTCCTACTTTGCACAGTGGGATGAGGACGTACCGTACAGCACAGTACGGGCACCTTTGACCAGGAGCCAGCAGTACATGGGTGATGTACACCGTGTACGAACTACAGGTCAATTGCTTCCTACAGTGTGAGAAAGGGGCGAGGGAGGAACATGCGGGATAGGTGGCAAGTGGACGACGCCAACGACACCAAATGTGGCAGATGCGTGTAATTGGATGAGAGGTCCAGGGTGGGCTTGCCTCGACCAGCGCAGAGTGAGGAACGAGTGACGAGGGAGGGTCCAAGTGCACAAGCGGCCCTCGCTTGACGAATCAGACGGAGGCCACGAGACGCAATGTGAGTGGGTCTATGGCTCGCCACCAGCTCGTCATTGGCCGATAGCAAATGTCTTTAGTCCCAGGATGGACTAGCGAATGACCTTGGGACAACTTTTGTGCCACCTGGTACTCCGTGTCTCAACTGTATAAAGTACTCTACCCAAGTATATTGCACGCCCAGGTAGAATCTTGACTGTGTTTTTTTGTGGCGGCTGATCCGGTTCCTTCCTTGCCATGCCACAGGAAAACAAACATCAATTGATACTTGGTACATTTTGAGTCGAGCTTAGGGAGTACAGTGGCAGGAGCGACACTAGACTCTAGTCTGGCGCATGAAATACGCTATTGCCTACTGTACTTATGACCCATAACAATTCATCAATGTATACTTCGTAATACGAGAGGGTCTCTCCTGAGAAGGCTCCGCTGCTCATTGATGATGGCAATATTGACCCTGTTCCGAATTTACAGTAGCAGACATTACTTCGTAGGGCTTCCCAAACTAGCATTCAGCAAACAACCTCTGAAAGCAGTAGGCTCCGAGGACTATGCCCTCGCATTACTACACTATTCGTACGAAGTAATTCGTGCATCTGCAGATAAACTTCGGTTGGTGCAACCCGTGGCGGAAGATGGAACCGACTCGCTGCTTCTAGGCTAGGCACGAGTTTGACCTTGTGCTCTAAACAAATTACTGATAGGATTATGATTGATGTCTTGCTGCCTGAAGCGAGACGATGGTGAACCCGCTCATTATCGTGCTCTCAACAGTGTCCACTTCTGATTCCAGCGCAAGTATCCATCTTAATTTCCCCTATTTAGCGCCCTGAGTCGTAGCGTTTTACCTCTGCGGCCCCTGAGAAGGGGAAGAAAGCTCATTGATGTTTTGAGCTCATTTCCCGCGAGAGGCCAAGGCTGGCAGACCCAAATTCAGAGTGGAACTGGCAGTCTCGCTTCTCCTGTGGTCAGCATTGCCGCTGCAACCTCAGCGTGAAACTGCCCCTGGCAGAACCCAGTTCGTGAGTTTCGCCTCTTTTTGCGGCGTATATGCAGGTGCGCAGGGCAGTGCCGTCTCATCAAACCAAAAAAAATGATCCGAGAATCTCCCAGCCCACAATCCAATGCATGCTGCATATATTGCCGCATGGCCGGCCTGGCCAAGTCAATCCGACCGGCCGGAGTGGCAAAACTTGTATCCATCCAGTGGGCAATTCTGGCTTGAATGCGCCAGAACGAAAGCGAAAATAGGGGTACGCAGATGCTGCATGGATTTGATTACCATCTTGCGTTCAGTGGTTCCCCCCAAACCTAGAAATTAATGGCATTATTGTCTGACTTCACGGAGGAACGAGCACGAAGAGATGGTGCTGCGCCCTCCCCCCCCCCAATGGGATTCTAAGCCTCAAGTTCACAGACCTCGCTCCCCTCTGCCGTCAACAACCTCTTCTGCGCCTAAATGGGTGATTCCTCCCTCCCGTCCAGGTTTGTGGGGGGCCTCATCATCCCTCCACCCAAAAGGAGCTGATAGAGAGCCGCAGCATTTGCGGAGAAAGATGCATTTGCGCACTTGGCAGAGCACGCATTCTACTTTTAGAGGCGATGATCTTTCCAATTGATTTTTTGGCTTTTAACCCTTTTGGCGCAAGCAGCTCGCCTTCTCAAGCCCACCCCGCGCACCGCCTGAGATATATGATCATCATAGAGAGCCATTCCCAATCCAGGATCGCATCCAGCCATGGCGCTCAGTTGCTTGGACCCCTCCGTTCGGGGTTGGCTCACTTCCTGTCCCTCGATGCTCACTGAGAAGACAGACAGAGCAGTACTTCGGAATAGGTCGATCCCAACCCTCTTTGGGCCTCGCACTGTGGTGTAGTGCACCATCCAAGAGACTAGGATGGTATCGGAAACAAGACGGTTGGAGAAGTAGTCTCGTGAGCATCTGGAATTTTCACACTGTGGGGTGTGGAGGTACCTTGTTGTCCCCACGGCTTGTTGATATGTTTTTGATCTGGAAGGCAACACAGTAAACATGATACGGAGTACCAAGGTACAGGGAACAGGGATTCTGGAGGGGTACAACATGGATTGTACACCCTAGGTCGAATGCAAGTGTCTTGGAGTCGCAACAGTGGTGTATTACAGTGCGAAATATATCGACCTTCGAATGGTCGATGAGACTTGGAGAATGAAGAACTTGTTCTTGTCCTTGTTTACGGGTGGTTCCAAGGTCGGCCCACCTCGATCGACCAGGGTGTCGATTACTGAGAGCCTCTCTCCAAGTCTTGAAGTGCGGTTGCACGATCGAAAATCAAGGGAAGTACGAAGTAATAGGTGGGGAGATGGTCTTTTTTACCCCATTCGCCTGGAATGTTGGAATGAAGGCGGTCGCAGGGTCGCCAAAAATCGCATCTGGTGACCCGTAACGAGACCACTCTTGAATCTCTTCACCCTCCGATGGAGTCATCTCTGCATTTGTTTGTTTTTTTCCGACGATGCTTCCGTGGCGGCTCTGGTCGATGCCGGGGCCCTGAGCTTACTTCGTACAGTTTTGGGAGCTTAATAGGCCCCCTTTTTCTTGCGATCAATGGCGGAGCATGTCCCAGGCCGTGCATGGGGGGGCATGATGGGCGTCTGGATGATGGTCGCTTTTTGCCCTCTGCACACTTACTTGTAGAGAGACCCTGCTTTTGGTACCTCCTGTCGTAGTGGCCAAAAATGGAACCTCGCAGGTCAAGGTTCCCTGTCAGATGAACGCTAATTCACTCCTCTCGATTATAATGGCCCTGGCTGGGTCGGATAGACCTGGTGAAGAATGCTGGCGGATAAGCCAGATCTCCGGCCCCCCCATCATCGTCAACGTCAAACCAGGTACTTTGTCGTGTGGATGTTTGATGATGGCTGATGCGCAGGCTCTCTCTCGGGTTCCGGTTTCCAAGGTCAAAACAAGACGACAGCATGCAAGTCTGTTACAGTGTTTTCCTTTGGTTTCCTTTGTAGAAGAGAAGCGAACCTTGGATCGTGAAGACACATGAAAAAACTGGTCGAGTTTCTTGGAGAGGTTAGATTATCAGCCCATTTCCCCAACAAAGACACCCGAGTTCGCATCTCCGCCATAAGCAGTAGCTGCTTCGTCCCCGATGCCATGAAAAGTGTCTCTGCGATAGGTCGGACATACATGTAAACTACATCACAGAATTGTTGGATTTGCCGTCCCATTCGCACTCGGCTAAGTGTATCATCACTCGGCCGTACATCGTCAACAGGCGAGAAGGAGATTTTCAAACACAGAGAAGCGGACTACTTGTGCCATCCCCATCTTTTTCTCGCACGAGGAATTCATCCATCCTATCCTCCCAGTCCAGCTCTAAATTCCTCATGCTGGTCTTTTTATGGGCTCGATGTTGAAGAGACCCAAGAATGAATAAAGACCAATAGCCCGGCTTTAACCAGCTTGATTAGATTCCCTCGCCGTCAGCAGCGGTTCAAGCATACGTACCACGGGAGGATTTCGAGGTGGTTTATGCGCCACGCCACAGATCCTCATCTATCTCAAACCCTCTCTACGAAACTTTCAAACTCGTTTGCTATTCGCCCTGTGTCTTCCCTCCGAATGCTTGTTTCGTCAAGATCCGGCCAGATCTCCTGGCCGCCGCGGATTGGGGGTTGCTATTTTAGGCCAAGGGTTCGCATGCGACGACAGCCAATTCCTATCTAGAGGTGCACATAGTGCAGGAGGAATGGCAAATAACCTAGCCGCTTCCTTCATCCCAATTTTCCCAGCCAAACAGCGTCGAGGAGGCAAAGGTGGTTGGGCTCCTACGGCGCCAATGACGGCATCATTGGGAACCTTCAAGGTGGTTGGATCTTGGGGAAGTGGGCTTGCTTTTCTTGTTTAACGCTCAATGGGTCGATTCAATGTTGTCAGATTTCCCAACCCATAATAGGCGAAGGAATTCTTGCAGCTTCCTGTTTTACTCTTGTTGCATTTCGTAGTGTTATTTCTGCCAAGAATGGATTTCAGCCAGCTACATCCCCAAACTCCCTGGATATTCTTACCTCGTGGTGGCACCAGAGCGTGGTGGTGTTCCCGGCACTTGAAGCCCAGCCTCAGAGAGGTTCCCTCTCATTTGAGGCTGGGGGTGGTGGCATTGATGGAACAGACAGACAAGGACCACACTAGTCCGGAGCAAGGGGAGAGGTCTGAGAGGAGGGGCAACTCCTGGACTCATTCGCCAGGGGCAGCTTTACCCCTCATTCAAATCATTCGTGTACACTACGTAGTGCCCGAGATCGTGGGGAGGTTGAGGGATGGATTGAATCCCTCTTCCCTCACTCAGCCCCTTCTCTTCTCCCTCGCTCGCACATCCTTTCTCAAATGGTGATCTTTTTTCCAGAATATGGAAATGTCGTAATCTTAAGATGACCTCCCTCCATCAACGCGACACGCGAATTCCCTTCTCGCTTCTCATGTAGGAGGGTTCTAATATAAGTGGATTCTCCTGCCGTACAACCCTCCCGCCGCCTTCTTTTCGCTGCGGTCCATTTCCCTGTACCAATCATGCAAAAACGTCTCCCATCTGCCCCCAAATTGACTCCACACCGGTTCTTTTCTCCTTATCTTGGTGGCATCTCTTGATCGAGGAGGGGGGGCAAGATACCCTGTTGGGCAGCACTGCCTACCACACCGCTCTTTGTGCAGCCCTCGAATAAAACATAAAAAATGTGGGCAATTAATTTTTTTTAGTGGTGCTCACCGCATAGTGGGATGCAACCCTTCCATGCCAGGAATAAAAAGAGGAAAAGGAAAAACTTTGTTCTCGTTCGTGATAATTATAAGGCCCTCTCAACAATTGGTGTAGCGTCCGTTAGCCTGCTGCAGTGCTATTAGCTGGATAATTTGAAGGGACATTGAAGTCGGTTGGGTGGGGTGACATTGACCAAAATGCCAGAGACGGGTATGCCCTATGGTGGGACTGGGCGAATATGTGGGTTTGTGGTTTGGTGGGAGCCGAATTTGAACGTGGGCTCAGCACTGGCTGTGGGAGGAATTGATGGGAATATCAATCCATCAATTTGATCATGACGGGATCGGTATTAGCGACTTAGCGAGGAGACTACACCCTTCGTACGAAGTACTCACTGCATGAAAGTACAGTGCTCAAGTTTCTACTGCATGCTCGTCACTACTATCGCACTTGGCGATAACTCCCTCTGGCTATCAATATTTGATCAATCTCCGATTGTACCTGTTGAGCGCAGTGCAATGGCCCACGCCCCATCTTAAGCTTTCGGCTGTTCGCAACTCGTCTCACCAGGTTGGGGGGTTTATCACAGTCGTTGATCACACCCATCCCAGCCGACGCAAGGGACAAAAAGGCAACCACTCCTAGCAGGTCCAGCCTGCCAATTCAGTTCGGCTCGCGCGGGGTATCCGTTCGCCACGAGGACAGAAAAAAAGGAATGTTCCAACGTATTTTTTATTTTTTTGTGCGAAAGGCTGAGCAAGGGCACACGAAGCTGAAAAAGGCCGGAAGAGTCACGATCCCTCCCCGATGACGAAAGAGGAGCGGAAGAGGAGACCAGATTCGGGACACTGTGGAGTGACATCAATGCTTCTCGAGCGATGGAGGCATGGAACCATGTCACTTTTTTTCTTCTCACATGGACCAGATGGATCGAGTTGGATCTTAGCGTCTCCATCCGCAGGATAATAGCGCGAGACAGGGCAGGCAAATAGAGAAATACTGTGCCGCTCCCACATTTCTTCTCCGCACTGTCTTTGGTACCTCTCAGTCGTGTCAGAGGCTCACAACTCGATTATTACTGATGACTTGCCCCAGACGAAGTCGCTCGCTCCTTCAATTGCTTTCTTGTGTGTGTGGCGGAATTCTCCGCTTCTTCGATCTCGTGGGGCCAGATTAACTAATCCCTTTCTCTGCCCCTTGTCCCAAGTGGGAAACCGCAAGCCGGCCCCCATCCGGCCTCGCCCGTGCCCGAGAAGAGAGCAGAAGCAGAGAGAGATGCTGCAGGCGGGGGGAAATGTGACGCATTCGAAGGACCCCCCCGGCAAAAAACCAGCACAGCTCCTGCGCTTTTCCTCTGCGTCAGAGCCCTAATCTAGCAGTTCGGACGTGCCGTCCTGCCATTCCTAGCTGCGGGAGCTTTCCCGATGTGTGGCACGTTTTGTCGTCCCTTTCGCTTCTGGTATGGCTCGATGTACGGAAGGAGCTTTTTTTTTCTTCTTTCCCTTCGGGTTGGGACCCGGGCAGAGGATGTCGGGCAAGATGGTCTCCGACGCAACTTTATTGTTGCTTGCCTGCACATGCAGTTCGCGAGCTGCGCATGTATGCCACAAAAACAATATTTCAACTGATGTCATTCAGTCTGTAAACCTAATTGAAAGGAGACCAATTGACTCTGGAGAGACATCGGATTCTCCAACTGGTCCGGTCTGGATTTGACACACAACGGCGCATTTGATCTAACATGCCCGGCAGGCTCCGTTTCTTTCTTCTCAGGACGTCGATTCATTAGACAATACTGCACGAAAAGTGAAAACTACTTTTTTCTGTCTCATTCACTGTTGGCCTGCGTTTATTCGCGAGGCTCCGACATGGACTCGAGACATAAGGTTCTCTGCATGAGTCCGGTGACCAGCCTCTGAGTCAACCTGCCTTCGTCTTTTTTTTTTTATTACTTTCCTCATTTCAGGTGTTACGGCGTGGTCTCGATAAAAACAAAAACCGGGGTGGACTTGGAAATGAAGAGACCGAGCAAGACATTGTCTTGTCTAGACGTAGAAGCTTTGTATCCAGTGGCGGCTCTTCATTCTTCTTGGCGGTGTGGACGATGTCATATCGAAGGCTCTGAGACATGTGTTCGGATAGTAGTCAGGGTCTTTATTAGTGTTTAGAAGATATACTTGTAAACAAGAAAGAGCCGGTGACAGAATGACGGAGAGATTGGATGCGGTGCGAGCAGATGAGTAGTCTCTTCAGGAGAACGAGCATTGAAGCCAGGCCTTGCGTAGGTTATGGGAGATCGTCGTCGATTTGTCCGAGAACCTTTCGCCTGTCTTAAGCACGGTTTCCAGTATGATTTATTCTTGCGGCGGGCTGAGTATGAGGATATGGCATATTAATCCAGTAGATTATATTTCCACAATTTGGAAAAGCTCGAGTCGAACGTCACTTTAAGATCAAGACCAGCCACTCGTCGGCCTTGATATCTACCTGCTCACCACCCCGGTGCTTTTTGTACGTATGCAAGTGTGTTGTATATTTATGAAAACGTGTTCTAGCTTCTTTCCAATGTACTTGTAATGCATAATGCTGTTCAATGTTCCCAGGAGCACAAACCAAGAACGCCAGAGACCCCATGTTCATCCCCAGTAGCCATTCCCGCTTCCGAATTTTCCCAAAGTATATCAGTCGATAAAAGTTATGCTCACCACGTACATGCTAAACGCCAACGCTTGATGTAACAACGCGAAACAGGATAACAAAAACAGCACGGCTCTAAAGGAGCCTCCCTTTCGCCCTCGCCCCACCACTCACTTGTCCAATCCCCTAGCCTTGACGAACCGGCTGATCTGCTCGCGGGTGAGCTTGTCGATATACTGCTCCTGCGCATTATAAAACGAAATGATCTCCTGCGTGCAGTCCACCATCGCCGCGATGTCCACGTCGCTATCCGCCAACCACACGACGAACCTCTGAACCCGTCCGACCTTAGCTTCCATGGGTTTTTCCTTGTCCGACGTCGTCGGCGTCATGCTCCGGTTCTGCGCCTGCGCCAACGCAGCGGCCGCGGCGGCAGTAGCAGCAGCAGCATTCGGCGGCGCGCCGGGCGTGAGGGGGCTATTCATGCCCGAGGGGGGCAACTGACCGCCCGGCGCTGACGACGTATTAGGTCGTAGCACGAGCGCGAGCAGGATAGCCGTCAGGGCGATGGTATGAGGCGCGTATAAAAGCGGCAGGTCGGTCATGTAGTGGTCGTTGATGATGCTCCATGCGAGCGCAAAGTCCTCGTTCGAGATGCGAAGATCCGTCTGCAGAGACGTGAGGGTGCGGTAGGGCTGGTGGACGATGAGCTGGGAGCTCATCTCGGAGATGAGGAAGAACTCGCACTCGCCGAGCTTGGACGTGTCGAGGGATATGAAATCCTGCCAGAGGGAGCGGGCCTCGCTGACGATTAGACGGATGTGCTGGGGGCATTCCTCGAGTTTGCAGGCGAGATAGACGGCGGTGGCGATGACGAGGTAGGGGTTCGTTCGGCGGATCTCGACGCGCGTGTAGAAGCGCTTGATGTATACTTGGGCGGTGGCTATGGCCTGTTGGCGGATCTTGAGGCGCTTACTTAGGCGACTAATTTCTGGAAGGGAGGAGAGAAGAACTCCGGTTAGCAGGGGGGCACTACGAACTAGCTTGGAGATTGGCGATGGTGGGATTGCTCACGTTGGTTAAAATATATGTAGAGATGCCGGGGTTCTGGCAGCGTGAACATCTGTACCAGTTCGGCATTTTCCTTCTCTAGCTTCTGGCGCATGGCCGTCAGCTGCTCCTTGGTGAAGACCCAGTGGTTATGATGGGTAGACACCCAGTAGTTTGCCGACATGTTGGGAGTGCTGGGCTGGGCGGAACGGAGCTTGGCTGACGGCGCAAGATTCGCTGCCCACTCGACCAGTTGGGATTGTTATCGGCTACCGAAGTCGAAAAGGGTAGATTAACACACACCGATTGCCAGCTCGAGTGTATATGGAAAAGGTTAAGGAGTACTTCGCAGTTGCAGGTCAATGCCGTTCATCGGAGCAGGCTATCGATATCGATATCGATATCGATGGGTGGTGGTTGGTATCAAAATGTGGCGAGAAAGTGTGGCTGGTGGCTGGTGCAGTAGCACATGGGGCGATCGTGAGCGAGAAGTGACATTCCGTGGGACTTGCGTGTGACCGGGATTGGCCGTTTAACACACAGGCGGATTTGAGTCTTTGAGACATCCCTTGACTGAAGTGACTATCCCGACCTGCTGATTGGCTACTACGGCTATAGGCGGGGCAGATTCGGCTGTCTGATTCGTCATATCCTGGACTTTTCGTTTTGGCAGGGTCCCTCAAAGAACCAGTAAGAAGTCACAAGTAACGCCGGGGCTCATGTGGAAGGTGGAACTTTCGTCTCAATTACTTCATAACCATCATGGTTGACTATCAGCAAGACCACCGCGACCACTGGCAGCCTCTCCTCAATCCGGTCCCGAAGCGAGCCATCCTCGAATCGAACCATGCATTGGGATGTGTAACGACGAACACTGACAGTCCCACCACGTCTACCTTTCGCTCCGCGTCCGCTATTGCCTCAACCGCGACGTCGAAACGAGAGAAATCATAAAAAACCCGATCAGCCCGCGAGAAAAAAAAAAAAATCCCAGAATGCCGAACCTTAAAGCTTAACCGAGAACCAACAGACAGAAACCTCAGACCATGAGTAGTAGTGCCACTCGACCGGCACCCCAGTCGTCAGGCCTATCTACCAGCTCTAGGTGACTGCGGTGGCGTACGCACGTCCAATCGCGGCGAAGATGAAGAGGTCGGATCTGGTTACGGAGCTTCGGAAAGAGCTCCGCGAGAGCCAGAATGAACGCGATGAGCGCATAGAGGAGCTATGGAGGAGGCTTAACCCGAGCAATGCTCCGGCTCTCGACCTCAAGGCATTGCAGCGGGGATTGAGGAGAATCGATCACCGTAAGCTATAAGCTCCAAAATCTTTTTTTTTTGTCTGAAGCTCCCCCCATTGATTGCGGCGGGAATTAGTTGCGCTTGACTGGGGGCCTTGCGCGGAAGCATATGTAACTAACCTTGGGTTGCGATTAACCTGTAGCTCTGGCGAATGCGGATCGCATGTTGCAAAAGATTATGGACACGGTAGATACCAATGGCGATGGCAAGATCCAGTACGAAGGTAGGGAGGCCTACATTTTCTGGTCATTCTATTATGGGTTGGCTGGGTATGGTTCCGGTAGCTGACCTGCGATGGTAGAATTCCACACGTTCGTGGATCAAGCCGAGGGGCCACTGCTCAACATTTTCCGATCTATCAACGCGAACCACGATGGGAAGCTTGACAGGAGGGAGCTTCAGGAAGCTTGTCGCCGGGCCGGCGTGGTGGTGCCCATGCGGCGGCTGGACATGTTTTTCAGGGATATCGACACGAATAAAGATGGTTTCATCACCTTTGAAGAATGGCGGTAAGTGGATGTTTCATCAATTGATGTATGTGTGTGTGTGTGTCTGTTTTGTGTGCCCGTAAGAAACCATACCACAAAGGAGATGGAGTCGAGCTAGCTGGCATCAAAGCTGGAGCAGAAGCTACAGTTGCATATTTCAGCACCAATACTCTAAGCAAGGCCTTGTTGTACCTGAGCAGAGGTACCAACTATTAACTTGGCCTCCCTCTGGTGCATTGTGATGGGAGCTTGAGGAAGTCCTCAGCCTAAGACCCTAGCATGTTGTTTGGCAGGTTGGGAAGCCTCATCGCAGCTTCCCACATGCTTTTGGCAGCACATGGCGCCGACCTCTTTAATCCTCTTTTCTTTCTTCATCACCATCTTAAATTTGTTCTTCACGACAAATGGGAATCAGAATCATTTTACCTCTGTTCACATATTCCATCAATCCCCAAACTATCCATCTCACATTCACGCCCTCTCAACAATTGCATCAATTTCGCTAACTGGATCATCACTTAACAGCGATTTTCTTCTTTTCATGCCAGCATACAACACTGATGAAACACTACATGCGATATTATCATTCTATTCACTAACGTCTGAAGGAGATTCCCTTGTTAGTGACGAGACTCTAGAGGGTTTAGGTACGAGCCGCTCCCTTTTGTACATCCTCTTTGGCTCCATCATTCGCCTTCTGCAGCCCGAAGCAGAGAGGAGGAAACGGAAAAACATGCAGTCTCTCCTCGAAGAGGGCACCGACCAGCAGAGAGCATCGGCTGCCGGCGAGGCGGAGCAGGCTGCTCCCACTTCCGCTGCATCCTCGGGTGTAGAGGCCCAGAGCCAGTCATCATCTTCTACCACTATTTCGACGCGATCACGATCCTCATCCTCTTCTTCTTCTTCTTCTTCTTCTTCTTCTTCTTCATTATCAACTTCGTCTTCCATGTCTACTTCTTCAGTTTCTTCCGATGTTCTTTTAAAACCTTCTAGCGGATTAGGTGCTGCGGGGACGGCCGAGTCACCAAGCGGCAATGGCACTACTACCAGCACAGCGGGGGATGGCCTCGATGAGGAAGCAGTTGAAGGAGAGCTATTGCTCGCCACAAGTACCACTGCGCGTAAATCGGCCCGAGACGTCGCTGGAGTGGCCCACCACTACCACGAGAAGCAGGTGCCGCAGAAGAGCCGGTGGAAACTGACAGATTTTGTACCCGATCCAGGTTACTTCATCGCGGGTGCCATTGCCGGAGGTGTCTCGAGAACTGCCACGGCACCACTGGACCGACTCAAGGTCTACCTCTTGGTCAACACGAACAAGACAAACACCCTTCAGGACACCGTGGGGGCCCTGAAGGGCGGGCAACTGGTCAAAGCGCTGGGCCATGCGGTGAACCCTTTCCGTGTCGCGATTAGGGAGCTGTGGCTGGCTGGCGGGGCGCGAACGTTCTTTGCCGGTAAGTTGGTAATGTTTGGTCCCCCCCTCCTTCCTAACGTTCCTAACGTTTATTCCTTCTCTTTCTTCGTTCCTGCTCTGGCTGAGTGAGTAAACTGTAGCTGATTGCTAATTTCGTACGACAGGAAATGGACTCAATGTCATCAAAATCATGCCGGAAACGGCTATCAAGGTATGCGAGGCCTCCTGTGCTGGGCGCATCCCTTGAGACGGCGTTTGCTAAATGGGATACAGTTTGGGTCATACGAAGCTGCGAAGCGAGCAATGGCGTCTTTTGAAGGCCATAACGACCCGAGGAACATCTCGGCCTATTCCAAGTTTGCAGCGGGCGGTGTTGCTGGAATGATTGCACAGTATGCGAGTCCCGCAAATATGGTTGGGCCAGGCCCCGGTCTAGGTCTCTGACGCTGACTTTTTATGGGTAGATTCTGCGTATACCCGGTCGACACGCTCAAGTTTCGGTAAGTCCCGCGATGGTAGTTAGAGTTCTCGACCTCATGACACCAAAGCCGCAAGATTTTACGTTCTGGGTCTTCAAGCTAACCAGGGCCTCAATCACGTAGACTCCAATGCGAGACGACAAAGGACGGTCTCAAAGGAAACGCGCTGGTAATCCAAACGGCGAAGAGGATGTTCGCGGATGGTGGCGTCCGAGCAGCATACCGCGGTGTCACGATGGGCCTCGTGGGCATGTTCCCCTACAGCGCCATCGACATGGGAACGTTCGAGTTCCTCAAAACCAGCTACAAAAAGTACAAGGGCCGCAAGACGGACACGCACCCGGACGACGTGGTTATGGGCAACCTCGTGACGGGAGTGATCGGTGCTAGCTCCGGGGCGTTTGGAGCCAGCATCGTGTACCCGCTCAACGTCCTCCGCACGCGGCTGCAGACGCAAGGCACGATGATGCATAAGGAGACATACACGGGCATCGTGGACGTGGCTCGCAAGACGGTGCAGAGAGAGGGTTACCGCGGCTTGTACAAGGGACTGACTCCCAATCTGCTCAAGGTGGCTCCGGCTCTCAGCATCACATGGATGGTGTACGAGAAATCGAAGCGCGTACTCGGCCTAGACTAGAAGGAGCGGATGGGAGGTAACAGGTTTCCTTAGAAGAAATGCCAAAGGGTGGTAGACCCCGGCGAGGGACGGGAAGGGAGAGGGCATTCGAAGCCGAGATATTTAGGGCGGGAGGCGAGAAAAGGGGATCGTTCGCGTTTTTTTTTTTTTTTTTTTACT
>JUDQ01000174.1:0-71896 GCA_000812075.1 Scedosporium aurantiacum
CCGCCCTCTCTTCTCAATTCTCTCCACCCTTGAAATCCACGACGGGAAGAGGGGGGTGGGTGACCGAGAGTACCATGAGTCCCATTCCCCCATCCTCGCAACCCATCCCTCCCAGTCCCCCATTTCTCCTCAATCATTTCAAACTCTTCATTTAATAAGTAAGAGTTGGATACGAAAACATTACTTGAGCCCCTCTCCAAGTTTCACCTCCTTGAAATTTCCGTTATTTTTTTTTACGTACGCAACATAGTCTTCCTTGCGGCCCCCCTGTCAGGGATTCTGTCTTATAGAACGTTGGCCACTGATTTCTGGTCGATTTCTGGTCGATTTCTGGTCGATTTCTGGTCTGCGGGGCTCCCGTTTCCGGCTGGTCTTAGCCAGTCCGCCTTTCCCTCGGTCAAAAGCTCCCTGAACCTTCGCCCCAAATTTTGCCTCTAGCACCTACCACAAACAGCATCGACCAAGTCCATCCGACCCGGCTTCCCATATCTGCGAACAGAGAAGGACCCAACTGAACAAACAAAGGAGCGCGAAAACTGAAACACCAGGGAAAAGCAGTTCTTGCTTGGTCTTCCCTTTTCTCTTCCTGCAGTCTTGGCTCCTTCGAAACGCCGTCTCCCTCTCATCCTCTCGTCACGACGCGTACCCATTCCGACGTTGCCGCCCCCCGTGGGCCCTCTTTTTTTTTCTTTCTTTTTTGACCTGCCTGCCTCAGACAAGCGAATATAAAGAAGTGCAGCTCATATCGGAACACAGCCTATCCTCTTCAATTCGCGAACTTCGGAGCGTTTCCACGATCCTCTGTGGTGGAACCGTCCAGGCCCAAAGCTCCGTGAAGATCAATACTGTTAAAGGGGAAAAAGGAAAAAAAGTTCTCTAGGAGCAAATCTACTTGATACAATCTCGCCCGCAGAAAACCACGAACGCTCACCGAACATTCCTCTCCCCGATATTTACCGCTACTTGCTTCTTGCCACGCATACCCCGATCAACCGCGGGAGGTGAGCTGCATGCTCCAATCTGCATGCAGGTGGTCCGCGATCGCTGTCGAAGCGCTGACGAGATCTCGAATTACGTCAGTCGATCTACACCTACAAGGGCGAGGAGACTACGCGTGGGTATTTCTAGAAACGATGTCCTCCACTAGGAAGCGACCTCTCGTGTCGTCGGGCTCGCAGTCGCAGGTACCCGGCAAGAAGCGCAAGACGGACCCCGCCATGCAGAAATTTTACGCCGTGAGGATTGGGATGAGGCCCGGGGTTTATCGGACATGGGATGAATGTCAGGCGCAGACGGCTGGCTTCAAAGGCGCTTCATGTAGGTTGATTCTACCGGAGACGGGGAGAGGGCCATATGACAGCCTCCGACGGTCGATGTCAAACTTAGACACTGACATATTTCTTCCACAGACAAATCGTTTCTCTCACTAGAGGAAGCCCAAGCCTTCGTCGCGGGGAAAAAGATCAAATCTTCCACCAACCCCAACGAGCCGCCAAAGTTCTACGCAGTCGCCAAGGGCGCTTTCACGGGGATCTTTACGGACTGGGACCAAGCCAGCAAGGCGATTAAGGGTCAGAAGGGCCCCAAGTACAAGAGGTTCCCCACACGCGAGGAGGCGGTGGCGTTTATCAAGGAATGGGGCGACGCTGAAGCGATTGCTGCCCTAGGCGAGGAGGTGTCCGATGCCGAAAGTGACGACGAGTCAGACGAGGTCGATGACGATAGTGATAGGCTCGAAGTTGAGGAGCTGTCGGAGGTCAAGAAGAAAAAGGGCAAAAGCGTACTGAGTATCTGGACGGACGGGTCGAGCTTAAAGAATGGTAGGGCTGGTGCTGCGGCGGGAGTCGGTGTCTTCTTCGGTCTGGGCGATACAAGGTATGATATTCTACACAGCATCTCAGTATCGTAGGCTGCTTCTTCGCTGTTCATTCTCGATGCTAATCTCACCTACTTAATCTAGAAACATCTCCGAACGGTTACACGGCGAGGTCCAAACAAACCAACGCGCCGAGCTAACCGCCATCCTCCGCGCCCTCCAAACCGTCGATACCCACGAAGTCGTGCAAATCATTACCGACAGCCAGTACAGCATAAACTGCGCTACGGTATGGGCGTCATCGTGGGAGAAGAACGACTGGAAGACGTCGAACGGAGAGAGCGTGAAGAACCAGGACCTCGTCAAAGGCATTCGCGAGAGGATGAGAGAGCGCGAGAAAGCGGGCGGCAAGACAACGTTCAAGTGGGTCAAGGGCCATGCTACTGACCCTGGAAACCATGCGGCGGACCAGTTGGCCGTTGCGGGTGCTAGAAAGGCACTTTGGTGAAAAGGGGAAGATTCCTACCGTAGGGGGACGAGGGGTGTAGTTGAGATGGTTAAACAGTACCGGCTCGAATTGATATTACTTGATGGGTTGACGAGACGCTTGATTTAGAGGGAAAGGGACGGCATATTGATGGTCATATTTGCAAATGATACCGCAAGCGATATGTGTTAGGGAGTTTGCTTATTTTTTTATTTTTTTTCGGGCGACTCAACTCTTTTTTTGGAGGCTACATGTCTGCTTTTACTTCATCTGTGTATTCCTCGTGATTTCTTTTTTGTTTGCCCATCGCATCTATGTCGGCGGTCTTATCATTCGTTTGTTATACCCTTTCCTCTTTCGTGGCCCTCTTTCATGGTAGTAGCTCTGCGCGGTCAGGACTGTGGCCCGGAGTACAGAGGTAGTCTGCAATGCTGGCAATACATTGGTTAAGTTCTTGGGAATAGTTCATCTCTGTCGACATTGGTATGCCACAAACCCCTCGAGTTGACCCGAAGCGTTCCTCCTACCGACGTTTGAGGATATGTAAATCACCTTATAAGCAAACTCCAGGCACGTCGTATGGTTGAATATTTGCCTCGCTCGCCATGACCTCCAAGCTACGGATCCCGGCATCTCGTGACCCCTGAGACCAAGAAACGTTGCTGTGGGAAACATAGATTACTGGTGGCTTTCCAGTCACTCACACGCACACATACACACACACACAAACTGCTATCCTGCATACCTTCGCATCCACAATTCTAAGGCTGGGATGTGAAACTGGCCCCCAGGTCCCCATTCCTCCACACACAACACAATCACGACCCAAGCAAGCTCTGCGGTACGACACGTTATCAGCGCCCGCAGAAGGGGGAACGAAACAAGGGGGTATCAGATAGCTACCACGGGGTGGCGGACCATGATATTTGCTCTTCCGCGAGTCAAAGACAAGGCTTACACGTGCAGACGAGGCTGGAGGTGAGAGGGGGGGGGAAACAAGGTTAACAAACGTGGATACGAGACCGTGTATTAATGGCTGGACGATTTAACTTGAGACTTTTGTGTTTCTTAAGATGTGCTTGTATGTCTGAGTCAAATAAGTTTGGACTTCGGCGCCGCGGAGATATGGAAACTCCTTTGACACGAGTTACTGTTTCTGGAAACAACTTTCGAGCCGCACTCTTGGATTTTATCTTCTCATCTGCTGGCAAATTGTTTGTTTGAGAAAACAAATTCGACCGACCGAGCCGTGAAGGTTCAGGTCCGCCGAATGCACCTTCCAAGGAAATTAGACTTGACTATGAGTGTAAACGGTAAGTGTCCTAGACTCAGCCTGGATGGAATAGGAATCGAAATTTTCTTCTTCTTCTTCTGCCTATATGATGAAGATGGTTGGAGATGTTCGGAGAGGGGAACAGCCCGGTCACCCGGAGTGGAGTGTCTAGAAAAGTGAAGTGGGACATGGGGAGAACGGAGCTCCTTGCGAAAGAAATAATAAATAAATTGGATAAAATATAAACAAATGTGACTGTGCAACGTGAGGTGTTTGAAACGTCGCCGTCTATCTCCGGCTCTCCGGCGAGGAAGGCGGGAAGAAAGCGGTGGTCGAAGCCGGATCTCGACATGGCCTGATATCAACATTGAAGCTTCCATCCTCCCTCGCCTAGAAACCTAGGTTCAGGACAACCACCGGAATTCGGGATGCCGGATGCCGTATGAAACTCAAGGGTCCTACTACACAAGTGAAGACAAAATTCTTTATTTCTGGAAAAGTGGGTTGACTTTTCCTTTCCCCTTTGCCTCTTTTTCTCTCTCTTTCCATGGCGAAGGTGAAACAGTTCTGGTTCTAGCTCTTGTTGGCAAGGATGGCTGGATTGTGTCTTGCTTTCTGTCTCAGTTATTCTTGGCCTGATCTAGTGCTGTTCCAGACCCCCAAACCCGGACCCCCAAATACTAGAAGTAGAGACACAAACTAAACTTATTCTCCAGACAGGTTAGTGGCAATTCAAAGCTTGATCAAGGTGTCATGTCATTGGGGGCAAACGTTGATAGGCGACGAGGAGACCAAAAGCTAACCCAAGCCGTGATGGGACCTCTTTGAGACGCAGGGTCCGAGATCTTCCGGGAGTGAAGACGAAGGCCAAATTAATGTAATGAAATCCATTGGTTTATTTATTTTTGTTCCGAGTTCGGTGTGGCTTGTCCGGAAAGGTTATCAATTGAGTGCAGCATTGCATGGCGAGGTGCAGATAAACACGGTAATTAGTCGGTCTTTTATTGCGTGATAAGGCGAAGACGCCTCCACCGAGCATAGGTCTTTGAGTTTCTAGTTTGGTCAGATATCAAGTCGAAGTAGACCGGGGCCAAGGAACTCACGGCCTCACCTACAGAACAGAACTTGAGACATAAGGGTTGTACGGCATACGGCATACTCACCCAGCAGCCAACATTGAAGCTAGTAGAAACTCAAGCGCTAGCAACGCCTTGGTAGGCAGGAAAGAGTTTCTGGCTAAGACGTCAAACCGGCGAAAGAACTCGGATCAACTATGAGCTGACTTTTTTGCTCTGACTTTTCCGTGGCTGGCCTGCGAGCCTCGTCATCAGTGTTCTGGTGTTGGTTCTTGGGAGAAGCACCCACTGACGCGATTGTATGCATGTCTCGTCAAATCAGGCCGGCTCCCCTAGCCACTTCGAGGACGTGAATGGAAAAAAGAGACTTGTGTCGATTGATAACTAGAAATGACGATCTCCCAGGAGATGAGGGGGTTCAGAGCGGAAAAGAAGAAGCTCTAGTGCGTTCGGAATAATTTACTTTTGCGTCCCGTGTGTTTGGATACACGCTATTCCTTCTTGCTAGTTGTAAGAATGAGCTGAGACGGGTGTCAGAGGCGCCAGGGGATGGACAGGACATGGCGGAGAAAGAGCATTGATCCTACTTTAATGGATCAACCTTGACGCCCGTACACGTGTGTGAGAGTCGACAAGTAACCAATGTATCACTCTCGCTCAAGGTTGTATTTGGGCGGATGTCCAACTCACCGTGTAAACTGTTTCTAAGGCTTCACCGGGTTGCGCCAGAGGGTATCATCCAGGCATTTCCTCTTTGCATTTTATCGAAGGAAAAAAAAAAAGGAAGCAGACCAAGACGCTATGGATTGGACAAACACAACACGGCCTGCAAGGTAGGATGCATGCTGATCTCCAGGGCCAACTCGACCGCTCCAGGTGGAACATACCGGTTAAGACGGTCTGTATGATTGGAACAGACTGACACGGGGTTTTGAACTGCTGCACACCATCATGGTCTATTACTACTTCATAGTCCAGAGCTGCTCTCATTTTCATAGACACGGGTGGTGGAGGGGGTTAGCAACAAATGAGAGGATTAAAAAAGAAAAGAAAAAAAATATTCCCGAATTGCCTCGACAGCCCAATGGGTTGGATATATTCAATCAAGGTCGCATTGCGAAATGGTAACCGGGTATTCCCAAGGAGAAGGTTGTCGGAAGGCCGTCAGGGTTGCCGTCCGGACCCAGCCTCTCCCTCCACCCTCTCTACAAGCCTGCATGATCCTGTGGTTGAAAGACCGGCACGGCAGGGGCTCCGGATCGACCGACATGCCAAAGTCCGGATCATAACCCCGACCAGTTAAATAGCTTGCGTGAGCGGTGCGTCGTGTTGACTCTTGTCGTGTATAGAATAACTGCTTTTTCTTTGACCTGGCCTTGGCGGACTTTATTGAGCTTTTTCCGAGCGGGTAGGGCACCAAGCCCTTGTTTTTGAAATGATGATCGTCCTAGGCTGCTAAGGTCTTGCTTCTTCCTCGTTTTCCTTGTTCCATCACAGTGCTACGTGGGTGCTTGGAGTTGGCGCTGACCAGAAGGCGACGTGAAGATGGTTGGTCTTGATGCTTCCTGTGTGTGCTCACCTGACATTCATCCACAGAAGAGCACCAACCACGAGGAGGCATAGAAAAGGGAGGGGGGGGGAAGGGTTTGAAAAAGAGATCAATCGATGGAGCTTAGTCGAGGTCATTGTGATATTCTCAACTCCGCACGAGAAGGAATTGGCTTTGTTTTGATCAGTCGAGCGTCTGTAGTATAGCATGGCGCTATGTCGCCCTTGATCTCCAAACTCGAACCACCGCAAGATTGGCAAATGCCAGTTTAGCAGCGCGGATCAATTGTAGCGCATCACTAGTGAATTAGTGCAATGTCAGTAGTGTAGTAGGGTGGGGTGTAGTGCTGCGTTTAAGCGGCTACTCATGAAGTCTGGGGATCGATGATGGGGAGTTGATTGATTTGATGGTTTTGGAACAAATTCTGTGATGTTTTGGCAGCGAGAAGAAATACGGGGATTGGGGATTGATACTCGGTACAATATACTTTGTGTTTCGTACTTTGTACCTCAGAACTTCCATCTTGGGAATTTCTGATTCATTACTCACACCGTGCTGCGCCTTGTTCGTCGAGGTGAATTTCTATAGGATTCCATTGGATACACAGTAAAAAAGTGTCTCGCGCACGGATATGACATGGATGGAGCCCTGATAAGGTTTTCAATCTGTGCACTCACTTAGCTCCATACGAGAGCATGAGAGGACGTGAGATGAATATGTGAGTACAACTGCAACGTATGAAGTACTCAAGCTACTTGGTGCAATTGACTACCAAACTCAAACCTGGTCTTGGTGTCTGGCAATTGTGAAGTCGTCACCATCACCTATCACCTCTCTTGATTGATATGTCTCCGAAGTAAGTGTACCGTCTACTTCGTAGTACCAGCCCACTTCAGCCCAATCCAGGATGCACATTGGTGTGTGGGGAAGTACCTCATACATGGAAGGATAACATTCAACTCTCAACAAATTATTGCATAGTAGAGTCGTATTACTCCAAGCTCTCGGATTTCTGGCGACATAGCGAACCGTATGATAGGTTTCGCCTCGACAGGAACCTTTGAGCTTGCTTGTCGATGGACAATTGAAGATGGAAGATGTAAACATTGCTTCCGGATATCAATTGATCTTCGTCACAGGTGCGGGATGGAATAAGATCTATGGGGGGCCTCGGAGTGCTGTCTCAAACTAGTGCACGACGACGACGAGGGAGAGCGGCCCTAGAATGGCTGTCCAGTTTGTCTGTCCACTCCCCCCTTCGTACCTATTTGATGCAATGCTGCGCAACTATCTGAGTATTGTACTTCGTAGTGTACCTTAGTACTGTTGTGTGCACGACTCTCCAGACGGGCCACTAGTTCAAGCAGGTGATTCATAGTGCTACACTTGAAGACTGATGTGGGCATTCTTCGCCCCTTCTTGGTCCATCAAAGAAAGACTAGTGACCTGCCTAGTACGGGAGGTCAACCCCTCGACCAATGTCCCCCTGCGGCTGCCTTGTCTAAACACAGTCCCGAGTTTTAACCGGAGGGACAGCAACAGCGGCCCACACAGATTTGTGCATCGTGGATTCCCCATCACAAGTCATGGTGTTGACGACGCCTCCTCCTCCAACCCATTCTCTCTCCCTCCCCATTTGCTGGGCCTGGCTGTATCTGTCGAGACTTCGGGCTCGGAATCTCAGGACTCTCGACATCGCGATCTTTAAGATCCAGCAGATAGCGGGACCCTTCCGGTCTGAGGATATCTCCCGAATTTGCTTGCCACCCACCACCGCTTGGAGTCGGCCCCCAGCAATTTTTGGGGGGTGATCGTGGATTCGTGAACCCTTGACCTTGACCCTCAATCTGGCTGGCAGAGAACCGGACTTGGCGTGTTCCCTGTGACCACTTAGGTGCCAGCTGCATCTCCCCAAAAACCCGCCATCTCCCTTCCTTCACCCTCCTCCTAAGTACGGAGTGTACGAAAGTATTGCTATTGCTATTTGCAATTGCGACGTACGCAATTTCGACGACTTGGCTTTTTGCCTTTTTGCTCAATTCCCCCATCCTCGACTGAAGGCATCCTTATTTCTCACCCTCTCTTTCTCTCTCTCTCTCTCTCTCAATTTGGATTGAATGCACCCTAATAATTTTTTATCGTCGTCGATTGAAACCTCTGTTTTCCACGTAGCGTCGACCTTTTTTCTTTTTTTCTTCATCCCTTCCATCCTCTCCCTATTCGACAGCCAGACCCTTGACCGTCTTTTTCTTTCTTTTTTTCCGCCGCCACCACCCGCCGACCGCCTTCCCGCCCTATTCTCTCTCAGCTTCTTCACCACATCACCTCACAAACGACGATCTCCAGTCTATCCGTCGACAACAACAACCCCCGACTCAACTCGTGCGAACCTTGAAATATAGCGACGCCAACGCAAATACACCGACGGTCCGTTTAGTGAAAACTTCCTCAATATCTGGGACTGCGCCTCCTTATCCTGCAGAAATCGGTAGCTCCTCTGCAGTTGACCGCCTTTGATCCATTGGTCGACCACAAATTCACTCCTCCGGCGATTGCACACGATTTCGAATAGCTTCGCATTATCGTCGTGGTGAAAGTTTGAGATCTTAATTAAGGCTACAATTGCGACATCAACGCCGAATCGAGTGCGGTCGAGAGCGGTCAGAAACGAGTCCTGGGCGGACGAAATACCTCACCGCACCTTGACACATCTTCTCACACCCAGACCTCTACAAGATGCCCCCCTCAGAAGATCCGGATTTGACTCTCTTCGACATGGAGAATTTTAGATTCCGCGGCCTGGACGAGGAACAAACGCTAGATCCCTCGAGCCTCGACTTCACAAAACCCATTCCCAGTGGCAATCACGACTCCTTTCTCAACGACCCCGATGCGGCAAACTCGTTTGTGTTTCACGAGGCCTACCAAGAAGAGTCCCTATCGGACTCGTCCTCGTCGAAACGAGCAAGTAGTGAAGCTTCATCGAAAACTGGTCCCATGGACACGAGCATGATCAATGACATCTCTATGGAGGATGGCACATTCCAACATGCGTTGTCAAACGAGCAACTATTCGAGACCCCGAACCACCGGACCTTTGGTACCTCGCCGCTCGAGATGGACAGCGCTTTTGACGAGGACGAATTCATGAATCAGTCCTTTGACTTTGCTAGAGCGTCTAGTAGTCCCAGTGACGTACCCAAACCTCTCATAACAGCCAGCGGTCGTTCAACCAAGTCGAGGTCCCACATTAAGAATCGATCGGTATGCTTCCTTCGTCTCATTTCGCCGCCGCCGCCCCCTCTTCACCCCCATTTACCCCTAATCTAACTGTTAATTTAATACAGACAAACTCCTTCAAGATTCCGTCAAGGGAAGTTTCACCGCATTCGACGGTGTTTGCTAGCGCCGCTTCATCGCCGAACGAACAGATGGACTTCCACGATGCGAGGCAAATGCTGATGCACCAAGCTAACGGTGCGCCGGCTTGGCCGCACCACCTTACACCAGGAGTCGCAAACCACCTCCCTCACGCTTTCGCTACCAACCCTGTGGCGGCTAACCAGGCCATGGTTTTGGCCCAATTCCCAACCTTCCTCCCCGTGCACCACGGCTTGGAAATGCTAAGCAACCATCCATTTTTGACCTTCGACAGAGACGGCATGCCGCCCAAGACTCGCGTCGAGACCCAGATCCACCTCAAGACGGTGTTCCCTCGACTACCGCCAGGTGTTGCGAAGCTACACCTCCCCAAGCACACCATCTCGAAGCCCAAACTTTGGTCCAAAGTTCCTTATGTCCCATCTCCCGACACGCTCGATTTGCATACCATGCTCGTGTGCACGAGTGCCATGGAGAATGAGGATACGAGGCTACGAGCCTTAAAGAAGGCCCGTGAGGGACCCAACTCTGGTTTCAACGACGCGAGGCCGGAGAAGGAAACCGACGAGGACAAGCCATTGAACGGTGGTGAGGTCTGGATCTGCAGCAATTGCATTGACCGTGAAAGGAAGCGTTCGGAGCGCAAAAAGGTCAAGAAGCCCGACGAAGAGGGTATCTGGAAACGAGAAGAATGGCGTCGTGTCGTTGTCTTCAACACCCACGAGATTCGAGAGTTCCCCAAGCCTGATCCCCTCACCGGTTTCACGACGATAGAGCTCCCTATGCGCATCGCTTGTTACTGTCGTCACCAACAGGAGAAGATGGGCTTCCAAGTCATCTTCACTATTCGGGATCATCTTGGTCGTGTCCTCGCCCAGGAACTGACTCCATCGATCATGATAACCGACGACCACAAGAACCACCTTGCTCCGCCCGGGCCCACGACTTCGAATACTCAAATCTCTTCGCGGCCAACGCAGGCTTCGACACACATGAACGGCGCCGCCTCTGCACCTTCAGCTGTGTCTGCAAAGCCACAATTGAATGGCGGCGATGTCAAGCCGGCTCCTAATCCCATAGCCCAGCCGACCCCCTTCCGCTCAACCCAGTCGGTCTCTGACCTAACAAGACTGCACGCGGGCCCGCCTCCCACCGCCAGGCGGATAGCGAACCCCAACAAGCCTTCGATGAACTCACGCACTCTCTCACGCCCAGCCTCACCGAACAGCCTCTCGGGACCGCATGCCAAGAAACGAAAGTCCAGCGCAGGGAAACTGCCTGTTAGCATGGCCATGACCCCACTAGACACCGCGACCGCGACTTCTCCTCCGACCCAACTATCCGGCGTACCGTCTACCGCGACGTCGCCGTTTGCGCCAGGCGCTCTATCATTCCCTAACCAGGATTCAATGTTTACTGGTGGCAGTCCCTCCGCAGGCGGAAACCTCTTTGGCACTGCGCCTTCAACTCCCAACATGGAGGACCCCTCCTTCTTCTCCCCGAATGCGTCCTTGAGCGTCGCCGCGGAGCCCCTAGCCCTTCGACACAGGTTCCCCACTGCGGCGGGATCGACACACCCTAGCCGAGCATCGAGCCCGAATAGCTTCAACAACGCTCTGAATGCAGCGGCTCTTCAGTCCCAGTTCGCACAAATGCTTCCCACCGGCGCTGTCACCGCGGCGAACCTTGCCGCTATGAACTCGCTCAGCAACAACTTGCTCGGAACGCATCCCCTGCCTACCATTACGAAGATCACGCCCTCCGAGGGTTCCAAGCTGGGCGGCTACGAAGTCACGATCCTGGGTACCGGATTCCATCGAGCACTCGAGGTCATGTTTGGAGATCAGAAAGCTACCGCGACTTACTTCTGGGCTGACAACATCTTGATTTGCATCGTGCCTCCCTCGCCCATACCCGGCGAAGTGGTGGTCACGTTCCCTCAGCACCAGACTGGAGTGCAGTCGATGATTAATCCGCAGAAGTTCAAGTACCTTGACGATGACGAAGACAAGCTGCTTCGTTCGGCCATGGAGGTTCTCGCGCGCAAGATGAACGGCAATCTTGGTGACGTCAAGGATTTTGCTATGCGCGTTCTCAATTATCGTGGTCTTCCACCTGGCGCGGGGGTCAACGGGGGTGGCCCGACAGGCCAAGGTTATACCAACGCCGCGTCGGGCTCGTCCTCGAATGCGCCCTACGATCTTGAGACCCAACTTATGAAGTGTCTTGAGCTCATCGACCTGGATGACAGCCCGTACAAGGCCCAATGGGATTACAAGATCTCTTCGGGCCACACCATGTTGCACTTGGCCTGCTCTCTCGGCTTCCATAGGTTCGCGGCCGGATTGGTTGCCAGGGGCGCCAAGGTGGATGCTCTCGATAACGGCGGCTTCACACCCATGCATATTGCTGCCATGAACAACTATCCCGAGATCGTCAGGAGGCTGTTGCTTGCGGGAGCCGACCCGACCCTGAAGAGCAAGCAAGGGTTGACGCCTGCAGACGTAGCGGAATCCGAGGACATCATTGGCGACCTTCGCAGGGTAGCTAGGCGCACGAAGAACCGAAGCGTCGGCTCTCTGCGCAGCGCCGCCAGCAGCACCACATCACTCAGGTCTCTCTGGTGCCACGGCGACCAGTCTTGCCCAGATCTCCGAGACCTCGGAGCTGCTCACGATGAATACGAGGACGATAGCGCCGAGTACTCTTCGTTTGACAGCAGCGGAAGCGATGAAGACGTAGCGGGCGAGGGAGACTCGGACGTGGATGCGGACGAGGAGGATGTCCTCCAGATGCGTAGGCCAAGCGTCCCTACGATGATGAGGCCGCGCGCACAGCTTAGTCGGACCAACACGCACGTTAGCCATGTTAGCAAGGCGGACGAAGAGGAGATTGCTGAGGTCCCGGCTTCCCCGAACGCGGCTGCGGCTGCATTCAAGCAGTTCCAGCAGGCGATGACCCTGTACATGCAAAACCTCCCTCAACTGCCTCACATCCCGCAAATCCCGCAGATGCCTCAGATGCCTCAGATGCCGGCCTTGCCAGGAATGGGCACGCACGCCGAGAACCAGGCATATCTTTATTACGCTCAGTTCATGCGCCGATTGACCGCCTTGGTTCCGGGAATGTCAGGACAACGTCCTGGCACTCCCGACTCGGAGTCGTCGTCACCGCCGTCTTACGAGGATCTCTACCCATCTCGTGACGGCGATAGAAAGGCTAGGTCTGCCGAGGAGGCTCGCGCTATGCAGCCCACCGATATCAAGACCTCTCCTCTTGAGGAATCGATCACCACTGAGGCGCAAGGGGAGATTTCTGCCGCTGAGCCAAGCAAAGAGCCCGGAGTGCTGAAGATTGGGCGGAAGAACGCCATCACCAAGGAACAACAGCTCGACATCCTCCGAGCTCACGAGGCTAGGTTGAAGAGGCTCAGCAGTGACAAGAACTTGTTTATGATTTGGGTAAGTCGTCGTCTTTCTGTGAGATTCATGAGGTTTCGTTTCATGTATACTAACTGCTCCTTTTTTAGATTCCATTGCTTGTATCGGTTCTTTGCGCATTGCTCTATGGGCGCTTCCCGGAAATTTTCAGCTTCATTGGTAGCTTTATTCTTTCGCTCTTGAAGGTTTTGCAACCGGCCCGGCCCGACGCTTCGTTTGCTACTGGCGGTGCAGAGAGGGTCGTTGAAGTTTTATAAATCAACACTATAGAGGTGATCGCTTCACCGCGACGGATGGGAAGGAGGAAACAAAATCATGGGTAATGGGTTTTCGCGGGTTGTGTGGTACTATCACACGTGTTCCTTTTTTTTGGCTTCTTTTCCTTTGTTCTTTTTTCTTCCATTTCATGCCGAGGGAAGAGTATACATTCATGTCTCAAGAAGGGCAAGGGAGATGGTTGGGCCACAGACTCATTCAGCCATTGTTGGATTGAATGAGATGCTCGAGAGGGAGCGGAGAGCACGTTTAGGCGACTGGTCGACTTCTGTCTGGTCTTCATCCCTGGGCCATTTTGTTCTTCAGCGCTGGCGAGGTTTTTTTCTCCGAGTGCCTCCTGTCCTACCACCATCGCACTCTCACTCTTTTCATTGTTCGTCCAGTTCGATGACGTTTCCTTCACCCCGAGCGCGACAATTGCCAGTCTCGCCGTCCTCTTTTCTTTTCTGTGCTTTTCTTTCCTGATGTCACGATGAATCGGAGGGCGCTTGTTAGATTTCTTTTCCTTTTCCTTCCCTTGTTTTATCTATAGATGATGTTTTAATCTGTTTACTCCTGCTCGTGCTTGACTCGGCTGGGGTTATGTTCTTTGATGATTAAAGCGGACCTCTTTGTTCTTCTGAGTGTTGTTTAGTTCTGTCCCTGTCTTGATGAGCGATGGAGTGTTTCTTTAAGGGTCCTATACGATGGCCCGCCTACGGATTGGGGACTCGATTAGCGAGATGGGCTTGAAGTTAGATGGACCTCTTCTTTTCTCAGCTGGTAGGAAGGTTGGACGACGACTAGGATTCTCTTCTTCCTTTGCTTTTGTTCCGTTTTCCAAGCTAGGTTTAGATGTAGGTAAGGACACAGATGAATTGAACCCGGATTAAACAACAGACTTCGAAACATGGGAGTGTTTTGCTTGAACAGAAACTGATTATCATTGATTGGGAGAGGTAAACAGCTAACAAACAACTCCATTTCGTATCCCGATCCCAAATGTCCCATAAAAGGGATGAAAACAGAAATTAACTCAGACAAGGAGAACCCATATATACAGACAGACAACAGAATTTCCAGACCGACGTCCACCTCAAGTGCGGTTCCCTCCCAATCCCAACTAAGTGTCAGAAGAGTCGAGAAAACGGAAGACCGTGCTGTCATGAAAAATAAATCATAGTACATGAACTCATACAAGATAGTCCAACAGACCCTCCATCATCGCCCTCTCTCTCCCCGCCTCCAGACAACACCAGACTTTTCGAGGACTCCTCTTTCCTCCCTTCTCTCCAAACCGCCCTCTGCCAAGGCCGGCAAGTTTTCGAAAAAGAAAAACGTAATCATTTCTTCAGACCATTCGTGAATCATAGGCCCTCTTTTTCTGTCGTTCAAGTCCAACAGGGGAAATTTTTTTTTTCGTAGAATCATAAGAACCATCTCCATGAAAACTCGTTTCGAAAAAAAAACGTTCAAATCATGAACCGCGTTCGTCTCAAGCAAAATCCCTTGGGCTTCCTTCAGTCTTCGACATAAAACGTCATGACAACATCCTCATTCTCGCCCCTCTCCCTCTCCATCGCACCCCTCCCGCTCTTATACTGCGCCGGTATGGCCGGAACGCAAGGGATGCCCCTATTCGCATTCGGCCTCACGCTGAGCGGACCGTTCCTCCTCCTCCCCGGCTGCAGCTCGCTCTGGCTCTGGCCCTGGCCCTGAACCGCCAGTTCCTGCTGCTGAGCCAGCCTTCCCCACGGCACGCCGGCGGAAATGACCTTGCCGCCTAGACTCTCGACGTCCGAGACCTGCCCGGACTGCAGCGCGTCGAACTGTCCAGGACCAAGCCTGACGACAGGCGAAATGGGCCCCGAGATGTGCAGGCCTCTGCTCGAGCCGGGACGACTGGCGCTGCCCCCGCCGCCGCTGCTCCCGGGCCTCTTGGCCAACTTGTTCGTCTGGCTCGAGCCGGAAAACGATCGGCGCGTGAGGACGCCGCCGACGGACCTGACGAGGGGTTGAGGCTCTACGGCGGCGCTCAGCCCGAAGCCAGCAGCGGCGACGTGGGTGCGGGGACTCGTCGTTGCGAAGGGCCGCATGGGCGCCGGAGGAGGTGGGGGTGGTGGGTTATTGGGCTGAGAGGATGAAGAGGAGGAGGGTTCGGCGGCGCGGTTTCGACGGATGCGGGGGATGGCGAGGTCGGCTATGCTGCGGGTTGTTTTGCGGAGTTTGCGCGTGGGGCGAGCGGCTTCTTCGTCTTCTTCCTGCACGGCGCGGCGTTTCTTGCCCCGCGAGTCGGGCGTGGCAGGGGCCGTGGTGGGCCGCTCGGGTGTTGCGGGGGCTGCTTGGCGCGTTCTGCGGGTGGGGGATGACTCATGGGATAGTGGCGGCGGCGGTGGCATGTGGCGTGGGGGAGAGTAGATCGTCGGCAGCTGAGGCTTGGCGAATGATGAAGAAGGGGTAAAGTCCGCGTGGGGACCAGTGACACCACCGCCGGCTCTCTGGGTAGGTAGAGATGTGGAGAGGAGAGCCTCGGAGGCGGATGCTGGCGTCGTTGTGCCGGGATGTCGTGTGGACTTGATTGCGTGCGCGCCGAAGAAGCCCGAATCCAGGAGCTGGTGGTAACTCGCCATGACTTCCTCCTTCGTGGGTCTCTCCCTGCCAATTCCGCCGGGGATGGGAACGCTATTGATATTCATCGGCTGAGCAGGCTGGGGATGGCGCCCCGAAGGCCTGGCCGCAGCAGCAGCAGCAGCAGTGGTTCCAGCATCAAGACTCAGCGGCCTCGGCTGCTTCTTCCCGATGTTAAGCTTCTCCCAGAATCCGGACCACAGGGGCGCGAAAAAGCCGCCCTTCTTCTCCTTGGGAGCGGGCACGAAAGCGCTCGCCGAACGAGGTCGGTTATCAGACTCATGGTGCTGCTGGTCCTGCGAGCTGCCGCTGCCGGCAAAACCAAAGTTGAAATCGGTCGGTACGGAGTTGGCGGATTCGGCGGCCGATATGGCTGATGAAGAGGACGACGAGGAGGGTTTACGCTGCTGGGGTGGTCGCTCGGGGCCGAGGAAGTGAGGTGGGGGAACGGCAGAGACGCGGTCGTTCATGGAGCCTTCGGTGAAGCGGCTTCGGGGTATGGGTTGGCGCTTTGAAGCCATCTTTTTTTTGGTTTGTTTCTTGGCTTGTGCTGTGTCCGGGCTGGCCAGTATGGCCTAATTGGAGTGTTGTTTTTGTACTGGATATTCTGTTCGGGGCTGGCTACACCACCACTGTGGCTTCTTTTGTTGGATATTCGTATTCTCTCGGATTGTTCATCTCCCTCTAAAGAAGAGGGCCAATCAGTCCAAGAAATGCAGAAAACACGTTCAAGCTAATTCCTTACTGGAATTGTCCCTTAAGTCTGTAGTTATATGTGCTGAGAGACAGACCAAAGTAGGCAGTAAATAAAGCTGTCTCAAAAGAGCATAAGAGTCAAGGAGGAGTGTTTGAGGAATGTCTATGAGGAAGAATGAAAAGGGCAAAAAGAGAAGTCAGTGTTTTGTCTGGGGAGGATAGGGTATGGGCAGGTTAAACAGGGAACGCATTTCCCCAGGGAATGCCCATGGTGAGGATTTTGTGTGATGGAAGGTCTGAGCTTAAGGTCGGTCTGTCTCTTCTTGGTTGTGTGCAGTGCTTTGGTTGTGGTTGCCAGGGGTGAACAGACTGTGACCTTGAACAGGTACCAGGTACCAAAGTATCTCCCCAACGGGAATTTGACACGGATGTGGGGAGAGTGCACAGACCATCTAGGCACGACTATCACGAACCAGAAAAAGAAGGAACAACCAAAAGCAAAAAGAAACAAGCTCATCTCCAGATTTGGAACAATGATTGAACAAGATCCCTCGAATTCGACGATCCCCTAGAAGCCCCGAGAAGACCCGTTAGGTCCCAGCCAACCGACTGAAATGTGCTAATTATAAGAAGAAGAAGAAGAATAATAATAATAATAATAATACAGGAAGAAAAAAGCAGGAAGAAAAAAAGAAAAGAAAAGAAACGCGACTCACAATTCTAACAGAATACCCCAAACCACATGTGTAAGTCTCAAACACAAAAAGAAATCGCAATCTTACGCGGTGCGCGTCCCACATTCACGAATCCCTCTCCAAAAAAAAAAAAAAAAAAGCATCACCATCATCACTCCCCACTCGTCGTTATGCGTGGCGTGCCGTGCCGAAATGAAATTGGACGCTCTTGAGCCAGTCCTGCGATCCCACCGGTTCTCAGGAAGAGGGAGGAGGACCGTTCGACTTGTGCGCCCTGATACAGGCTCCTTGTTGCTTCCTCAAATGCTGAGGAGGCGATTGTAATCATGAATCCGTAAGCTTGCCAATGAAGGATCCGTTGATTCATGAGGACGGTAATGGTGATCGATGATCTTCCCTATCCATGTGTTCCACACCTGAACCAGAGGTCGTAAAACTTCTGTAGACTTGACTCAGGTTTAGGTACAGTCTTCGAATGGCTCGAATCATCCTCTCCAGAACAATGCAGAAATCAATTAACATATCTGAACCGATAATACTATATCGAAAAGACCAAAAAAATCTGTACCCATCGCTTGTCCATAGCTTTGCTTGGACGCCTCTTCCCTACTCTCCCACCATCAACCATCTCCTCCCCACTTAGGAGCAAGTCACGTTCCTCTCTGTGTGTGTCCAATGCTGAAGGAAACCAACTCCCTTTTCCCCTAAACGTATTCTAAGACAAATATGCGAAAGTAGCCAAGGACCACCTTATCTCTCAAACTAGGGGGGGCATGGATACCCGTTACTCTTGCGCCTCTGGTATGGCCAAACCTTCCCCATTCGACACCCCTCTCTGCCTCCTCAAGTAATAATATCAAAAGACGAATGAATAATAAGGCCGATCTTCGGCCACCACAACCAAGAACGGAAACCAAAAGATGTCAAGGGAAAATCTGTGCAAAGACAGGTATTTGATAAACATAAGAAATTGATGAACCACCTTAGTGGATGACTAAAGACAAATATGTAAGGAAATAACTTCGTGGACAATGAGTGTGTTGTTGTGCGGTAGCCTGGATGCATCGATCGAATTCAACCAGGTAACAAAATGTGAGTAAGGCAAGAAACAAGAAGAAGAAAAAAGAGAAGAATTGGAAGACAGATGAGAGAAAAGAAAAAAAAAATACAACGCCGATAGGCCCATCCAGATATCCCTGGGATATACACGTACAACTCTCCCCCCTCGAGACCATGATAAAAAGGCGGTAAGATGAGAGAAAATAGAGCAAATGTGTGCAGACACAGAAAATAACAGCCCAGATTTGCGCCGCTGTTGCCCAAGAAACGTTTTCCATATCGGTGACATGATATTTATCGACTTATTCCGCCCGAGTTCATTACGAGTCGACTTTGTCTCTCTCCAGCCATTCTTGCTCAATGCAACGGAAACATGAAGAACATAGAAGGCAAATCGCAGCTGAACATTCCTCACGACACTTGCTCAGTGCCTTCCGCAATGTATGTGTTTTCCTTAACCTTTCTCCAGTAGCCGGAAGCATTCCTGAACTCGAGGAAAGACTCCATGTCGCAGTCCTTGGGGCGCTGGCCGTTATATAGCGGGGCCGTGTATGTGGATTCCTCCAGGCGCCTCTTAGAACCAGTCGGAACAGTGGCATAGGGCGCAGGCGCAGGGGTCGGGTCAGGATCTGGCTCTATCCTAGTGTCGATGGTGACGATGCCCGCCTGCTTCTTAGATTTGTCGAATCCATCAACGCCCGCAAACATCTGCGCTATCGGTGGCAACCTCACGTCTAGCTTGCTGCTATGGCTGGATCGCACAGGAGAAGGAGCGGCGGTATATCCCTGAGACGGCCTACGACGATTTTCGTGTTTATCCTGAGAATGAGGAGAGGAAGGTACATATCCATTAGACGCACGACGCTCGTCGAACGAGCCCTTGGCAGATCCGTACGATCGCGAAGATGGTCGGCTTCCATAGTTGTAGGCGTGGCTCTGAGGTGCTTGGTAGGGAGATGGGTGGCCATTCGGTGGGTAAGCTGTCGTAGGCGACGCCGGAGGTTGCACATCAGAGTACTGATGGGGAGCGCGAGGGGTGCTATTTCCAAATCCGAGATGTCCGCTCTGGCCGTAGCCCGGCGGGGGAGGAGGCGGTGGGGGTCCGGTGGTGTAGGATTCCGAGATCGACGGTCGTCGCTGAGGCTCGGGCGGGTAAGGGGCTCTGCTGTGGTCACTGGCGGCACTCGAGGATCGTTGCCTGTAATCGTGGGGCTGTTGTCTCTCTGGCGTGCGGGCGGTAGGTCTATGCGCATACTCTTCTTCCGCTTTCTTGTAGTCTGAAGTCGAAGGCTTCCCGTCTCGTCGGCGCATTCGGACATCGCGTCGTATCCTCACTCGGCATCCTTGATCCGCAACGGTTCGGCTGAGAGCAGTGCTCTCGGCTAGACCAGGGAACTTCTTGGCGCTGTAGACACAGAAGGCCTGGGACTTGACCTCCATCCTCCAGTCGAATGAGGCACCCACGGGCGACTGCTTGGACTCGGACGTCTCCTCGTCGAAGTACTTCTCCTCTTTGGTCTCCTCATACAGGTTGAACGACAGCTTGTAGCGGCCTTCGTGGCGAACCGAGAGATCGGGGAATAGGAAGTAGCCAGCCTCGGCAGGTCGGTCGAGATAGGCCATACCGGAAACGGGCATACCGGTCAGGACGGGTGTGGCAGTAGCAGCGGGAGTCTGGACACGACCGTGAGCCATGGGCCTGGCGAGCTCGAGAGTCGCGAAAAGGAAGAAGTTGGCGTTGTAGTGAAAAGTAATGTCCTTGGAGTCGCCAGCATTGGGATCTAGCTCGAAGATGCGGAGTTCGACGACGGGTGGAGGATCCACAGGTCGGCGGTCGGCAGCAGCTAATCGTAACGTCAGCCTACTAGTCACTTGAGGTGACGGCAAACAAGTCTCGGCTTACACTTAGATCCGGAACCGCAAGCACGAGCTCGCTCGGGTTGCTGCAGCACTGTCAATCGGTATTGAAGTGTCCTGCCGCCCTTCGTCTTTCGTTCCATAATGACAGGCCCATCATCCGAGGGCGTAGAAATAATGTGTGCAGCCATCTCGTCGGACCGAATGAGATGGACACGCTTTGAAAATGGGTCGCAATCGTACTTTCTCAAATCGACTCAGGAAAAACGTCGCAATCGGCTGCAGAGCAGTCCAGTCCGGTCACTTCCAGCTCGAATGTTACTGCACCGCCGAAAGGAAACAAAATTAGCGACTGAACAACTTCCAGACTTCAGGCCAATACATCCAGAATAGCGTCGGGAATCAAGGCCAACAATGCCCTAGGCCGTCCCAGTGCTGCTGACTTGATCTTCCGACCGAAGAAATACAATCCCCCAAGACATCAAACTTACATTTCGGTGGAATCAATTGAGCAGACAAGGAGATCCCCCGAACGATCGGTAGCAATCGCGGTGTCGATAATGCAGATGCTCCGAAGCGTCAGTTAGCTGTCGAAAGCAGAAACGCTGGGAATTCAGGCGATTCCGGCGAATGAGAAGGGGGGGAAGAAAGCTATATGGTCGACCGCTTCGATGATTATTGAATTTGGCTCGGAATGTATATTTTGGGGGCGCCAGAAATTCGGGATTCTATTGTCAGATCAAATCTGTCGCAGCTGACTCGGTTGCGTTTGGCAGGCCGACGGCAGTCCTAATAGAAGATTCGGAGAGCAGGAAAAAGAGGGGTGGCGAAAAGTAAAAACGAGGTCGGTCCCAAGGCTTGGGGATGAGAGGGTGGGCCAGCCGTCAAATTGAGAAAGCGTGTCCAGCTGCCCGGGTCGTGTGGTTGGCACTTGTCTAAAAGTAGACTGTCGGATGGTGTTTGTCGGGTGTTTATCGGGTTCCTGATGTCGCTCGTTGGGTGCCCAGTGCCGTCCGAATAATAGCTGGAGAAAGCAGATTTTTCTTCCCTTCGATTCCCAGAAATGAATTCCCTCCTCTTTCTGTCGACTCGAACAATTCGATTAGAAGGCAACTGTCGAAACAACCTTCACGTCGAGGGGTCCGAAGTTCTGGGTGGTGAAGAACGGGAAGGGAAAAAAGGAGAAGAGGGAGGGAAGGGCCATGGGACTTTTTGTTGGGTCCAAGAGCAAATTAATTGGTACAGTCCAGTACCACTGGCCACAAGTACAAAAGGACGGTACTCGGCTCTACTGCTGTGCCTGCGGAGAGGACCTGGTTCGGTGGGTACTTTCCCGTACCAGACTGTACCATGCAGCGCGCACAGTACAGGGAAACTGCGAAGTACTTGATGCGACGGGGTGGCGCCGGGGAATAGGGACCCTGCCCAGGTGATATTATCAACTGTGAGAGAGCGGGCCTAACCAGGAACTGACTGGGATGGGAGGGGGCGCAGGTGTGGGAAAGCAAGGGAGGGACAGATGGGGTGGTGTGTAACTCTTCCAAGGCCCTCTGGTCTCTGGTTTCTCTCTGACAGTGCAAGTGCGTGTGAGCGTGTACGAAGCACTGTAAGGGTGTACATGTAATATGTACGAAGTCGTATCTATCGATACGTGGTGTGGGGGGTGAAATGGGCACAGTATTACAAACTGTACTATCAACGAACAGTACATCAATGTATATACTATTATTGAGTTGCTTCTTCCATGACTCCATAAACTGTCAAGGTGAAGATGTCTATGCTTGTACAAATAGTTTATGAGCATTCAGTCGGGATTGCAATGCCTTCGGTAGTGCATACCGAGCCAGAGAATGTGCGTTGGAGAACCTAATCGAAGACTTCCACATCTCCCAGAAACCACAGGATTAGCGATATGGCATCATCATCCAGCTAGGAGACAGAAGATGTGCCCCAGTGGTAAGCTCAATCAAGATGCCAAACCCAACCCAGCCCCCAGCATACACGCACTGTGGCAGCGTTCTGAAAATCAGTTGACTGATCAAATGTCGGTTACACCCCTCGACTGGCTAGCCCAAAGAGAGCCAAGTCCAGCAGGACTGGCAAAACAATCATTAGCATGAGTCGACCACAGGCTCATTATTTTAGAAAAATGTGAGCAGTCAATATCCTAATCTCCAGGTCTTTTTTCAAGGGGACAGTACGAAGTCGGTGCTCTTGATGGGCCTTCAACCAGCAATTCATTTGGTCAAATACACATTGCAAGTGCCGCAGCATACGCCCGCACCATCACCATCCAGCATTTTGGTTAGCCTCCCCAGAACCCTCATCAATGGCCAGGGCCAACATTCTCATGTCGTGGTCTACAACAAGTGGTGCAGGAACCAATTTGATCAATTGATTGATCCATCAATGCGTCTCCTGAGAAACATTACACGACGCCCCACGACGAAGTACGTGCTGGGGTCCAAGACCTCTCACCAATAGTGTACACTACTTCGTACACTAGACCATCTTGCAAGGCCAAGAATGCCAGCGGCAAAAAAAGTGTGTCCATTCGAGTCTTGCCGTCCACGGGACGCTGGTACCCGCTAGGCTAGCATCAATACCGTCAATAGTGTAGATGAAGCAAGGAGGGTCAAAGAAACCCAAGAATTCGCCTGATTGACTTTCGACTAGCGAGACATCGCCCCATACCGAGGTAGATAGCTTACCATAGCTCATTGTGTGGTGGAGACCGCTTTTTCTCCAGATCAGTCTAGAGCCCAGTGTCCCACCCATGCCATGCCGTGCTACCGAGCTTTCCTTCAAACTCGATGGTGTCACTCTTTGGCCAGGTCTTACTTCATGCACTAGTGGTTGTTTACTTCTTAATATTTCGTATACCAACCCTTCTCGAAGATCGGTCCCTGAATCCATCATTCATCCTGCAAGGTTCTGTACCTCTCCCAGGTCCTATGACAAGCAAGGGGGAGAAAGGAGGCGAAGTGCGAAGTATAATTATAGCAGTCTTGGGGAAGGCAAGGCATGGTGTTTCTCTCCATCTCGGATCTTCTAATCTCCACACGTGCGACACATCTTCAAGGCTTCGCATCACCGTCAGCGTCACCGAAAGTCGCCAATAAAATGGTGAAGGAAGAACATGTCCGGCAAGCCACTCCAGCAAGGGTGTGTTAACTCGTCATTCTCCTATTCCATGCGCCCTTGAGCTAGTACGAAGTACAAAAAAGACCAGAGAGAGTCGCAGAATATCACCCAAAGTTGCAAGCGACTTGGCTTACAGTGCGCGATCAAACAGGACAAATACTATGTACCTCCGTCCTCAGCTCAGAACGCCCGCAGGTATGTATGAAGCTGTGGTCTGCGGCTTCCCAGTGCGACTGACGCTTGTTGCCATCGATGTGGTACAGTACAGTGCGGTCAGTGAGAAGGAGCGCTGAACAAGTGATGGACTCATCATCAAATCCATTTATTTGCCTGCGTAGTACCGAGGAAGTTAGAATCACTCTCTCCTCAAAGAGTGCCACAGCGTCGGACATGACACTTCAACGTGGTAGTGGATGTGTCGTCCTGAGTCAAGAGCGTCGCTTCGTCAATAACAGAGTTTCTGAAAGTGCGGGCGGGTGAGTGGCGGGTGAGTGGAGGCCCGTCTGGGGACGCAAAGAGGATCTCTGCTGCGACAAGACGGTCCGCATTCGCTTTTGCACTAATAATATTCTTCCACCCTCGTCTTCGTACACTACTTCAAATGTCAACTGGTCCGGCTGGACAAGAATGTACTCTGTACACTACTTCGTCCAACGAGTTACCCACGTCGCATCGTCCACCCATCGAACCCACCCTGGATGCTACACACCACTTCCGGCCCAGATGACACACGGGCCAGCAACCCATCCCAAGCCTCTTTCAAACATTCCAGTGAACAAGCCAACAGCGAACCGCGAACCTCTCGGGTGGGAAAGCAAGATTGGAGATTGGGGATTGGGGGAGCTATTACCATGGAGATGGGATTCTGGCACAAACGAGCAAATTCTGCACCAACCACGTTATGATGCACATGAGTAACATTAATGCTCGTTTTTCCCCCTTCTCTCCAGTCGGGAAGCTCAACCAGGCCATTCCGATGCATAGCCAGGCACTCAGAACTTTTGAGCCCAACCAAAAGGGTCATGCCAACTTCAGGCGTTAAAAGTATAAGTCCAGATAAACCCCATTTTTCGGACAAGAATTCATGAGAAACCCGAAACGCGAAGCGGAAAAAGAAGCTTAGTGTCGATTGGCAGGTTCATGTCCCTGACTCGGTTATGGATGAGGGTGTTGCGTGATCCCAGTCCTGGTACCACACCCTCCTTCCAACTGCACACGAATAGAGGGAAGCTTCCGTGTCTTGCTTGCGAAAAAATAAAAAAGCCTTGATTTTCAAGCGATCCGCGAATTTCCCGCAGAACCATGCTCCTGATACTTTCGTAATCCATTTTTTCCCCATCTCTTCCCTGGTCTCCTTCGTACCTCCTTTCCTTCCCCAGCCCCAATCTTAACACCCCTGTTAAGCCATGACACCCATGCATCCAATAGGAGCGGTCTGGAACACTTTCCCCCCTCCAAGTGGCCCCACTCGAGATCCAGGGTGCACCTTGCGTAAACGAAGGCAGTTCTCATTCCAGCCAGAGGGCCACACATGTACGAAGTAGTGTACACTATGCTACTTGTACATATGATAAGTACTTCGTGCTTTGTACTTCATAGTGTACTCGTGGGAGTCGGTCGGGTGAACCGTTGGCCCTCCGCCCCTCTTCAAAGATCACTAGTGTACTAGTTCAGTAGAGCAAGGGTCATTTCAATCCAATCAGAGGCGGACCATGGGTACGTGTGTAGCCCAGTGTTGAGGACTTTGGCTGGACACTGTACATGGTCGGGGTCTCCTCTGCCCGAGTGAGCTCGTCGCAAACAGAGGTGCCAGGCAGCTTGGGAGTTGGTGCTGAAGATCCTCGACTGTCATCGAGACGCGGTCGCTGAAGCCAAGAGGAGAGCGACCTCAAATCGGGGATGCTGCAGTCCCTGCTTCGTCCTTAAACGAAGATCCGATCTCATCTCGGAATAGTTTTGTACGACTTGAAGGGCAACGGATTCTGAGAAGCTCGCATTTCCCTGATCTTCCTGTTTCTCGCCGCTTCCCTCTTTTTCGCCCTTGTCACGTTTTAGATTTTTATTGCATGGGATGTACATGAAGCCCGCACCATCGTGCAGTTCAGGACACAGATGCCCCATCTCCCCGTGTTCCCCGTCCAGTAATGTCAATCCTGCTTATGTGCTCCATCTTGGGGGGCTTCAGATCGCGGTGTCCTGTGCCTTTTTTGATCCTTGGACCATGCTTCGGGAATCTTTTGACTTGCATGGCACGCAGGCAGACTTAGTGTGGGCATATGTTTGACGGCAGTCCTCCCAGCGCACAGATTTCCATCGTGTTCTTCTAAACTCGCACTTCACAAACTTACGGGGGTTCCCAGCTCACCTGAAGACGTCATTTTAGGGGGATGTGAAGAAAAGGGAATTACCGAGTGACATCCACTCTTTCCAGAACGCGAACGCGTCCCCCCTAGTGAATGCCAATGAAGAAAAGCAAAGAAAACGTGTGATTGCCTCGAGCCCTCGTCCCCACCCTTGTATGAAGTATACACTCTTTCCACAGAGTCCAATTCTTAGCGAGGTCGCAAGCTAGCATTTCGCACTTTGTAGTGTAGTTTGCTACTTCGTACACTATCGAAGGGAGGTCGGGCACTAAAATGGCGATGGACGGGAACGGGGAGAATCCCGCCCGCTATCCCCCGACTCTAGACAGAGGCAATGTGATAGTGGTGTATGAAGTATATTTGGTAGTGGATTCGAAGTGTATGAAGTAGCGTAGCGTCCCTTCGGAAATAGAGGTTGAACAAGGAGGTCCCGACTTCCTCCCAAGACTTCGTACTGACGTGCGAATACTCCTGTGGGTCGCTCAAGCCTAGCGCTACGCCAGAAGAGTCCCCTCCCTCCGAACATCTCATAGACTAGCACGAAGCGGCATACGAAGTACCTCAGTATCCATACACTAGCGCAGTCCCTTACCCTTGACCCCAGTCTACGATCAGGCCAGATTTGACTCGCTTCCAGGGACCCAATACCTCTCGCCAGCATGTAGGGTCGTAGTGGGAAGGGCATGTTTCGCTAGCTGGACTGACTGGTCGAGTGGAGGAAATACGGAGTAGCTAGGGGGGCCAGACATGGGGTCCGATAGTGCTATTTTGCGAGCTTAGTTTACGAAATATTCACGGGAACGGGATCCCATGGTCCATTTGACTGCAAGGGAAACGTGGGGGGACTGGGGGTTTCCTTCTGATTTCACAAGGTACGAAGTATCCTGAGCATTATTATTATCCATTGTTGAAGATTGGTGTTTTGGTAACTGTGAGACTCAGAATTCTCGTTCGCAATTAATACAACTCGGAGAACTCGCCGAGATGACGGAAATTGGCTAGTGGTATTATGCGAATCCAGGTAGTTGGAATTATCTTTCGGCACATCTCTTCCCTCCTTTCTTTTTTCCATTTTTTCTTTCGGGGAGAATCCATTGGAATGGAACTTGTTCCGGAAAAAGGCGAAAGAAATTGAGGAACATTCAATCAACTTGAAATATTAATCGTGACACAACATGGAAAGAGACACTTGAACTGTAAGACTGTACTAGTGTACTTCGTACTTACTCCGTAGACAACTACTTCGTAATTGAACTTACAGCATAACTCTGGAACCGATATTGTGCGTGTAATAGTGCCAACCTCCATCGCCAGAATTCGCACTATGTACTTCGTACACGTCTGCTAAGGTTTCTTCGTCGCGTTGCACTTGGGGGAGTGATTGAAGAATTTCTTATTCCTGTTGGTACGAAGGAGTACAACTCCAATCAGGCAAAGATGCTACCATCTCGAAGAAACCCATGTCTCCGGCTCTCGTGTTCCAGAGGTCAGGATGAGAAGGATGGACCCGTGCTCTTTCTTCTGGCATCGCGTTAACCGTACCTTGCGTCCCGCCGGCTTCCAGACACGCAGGGGACCCTCAAGATTAACATGAATTATTGCCTATTTCACCATCATTCCCCCCTCAATCAAATTTAACATCGGGGTGTACGCATGCTTGAACGGGTTCCCTCCGAAAGATCTGGGGTTGTCCTCCGTTCACCAAGTCTCCGCAAATACTACGACTTCGTAAGAGCCCATCACCGCCCCCAGCTCAAACAATCTTACGATGGCAAAATGCCGGGAGCCGAGGACAATAACTTGTTTCCGCCTCAGTGGTTCCATGATCGAACCTTTCCGGCACGGCGCTCGTCTAGGCCGAGTTTAACTCCACATTACCTCAGATGTTGAAGAACGAAATGCCGGCCGACCTCGCGGCAATGATGGGCACCGGCGTCGTTTGGGTGGATCTTTCTTCCAGTCCCTCCCTTCTTAATGGAAGTTTACATCTTCCTTCCCGCCATATTACCGTTATTACCGTTACTCCGAGTGGAGGAAATGGGCCCGGTTGACTCGCCGGCGTGGAACAGACCTAAGACTTCTTTTTCACCAAACAGACCTCCACAGTACTCAGTATACTCCATCGACTCATGAGGCGGCCCCATGCCGGAGGCGCAGCCAGATGATTCGATGGCCTCAGAAGCGTCATAGGTAAGCTGACGATAGGGGGCTCAGACAGAACTCCCGTCCTTTCCACATTACCCACATGAAGTAAGCCCTTTCTTAAACATCAACGCCCAGTTCAGCTCCAAGAGCACGCCAGAGAATGAGTGATGCCGATTTTCCATCTCCTTTCCTTGGAGTCCGCGATAAGGTCTAGTCAAATCGTAAGCCGCCCTCGGATATGGCCTCGGCTTTGCCACAGGATTCGCAAAGAGAGAAAGAAAAAACTCGAAGGACCATTTTCCCGACCGGCTGGTTACTCGGCGTTTTCATAGATCACACATGCACACACCAATGGATCTCTGAAGAGGAGGGGCGGGCTTTTGCATTGATGAAACAACGGAGGTAACAGTGATGGAAGAGACCAGCTGGCAAAGTGGAAACAAAGCATCAGTGTCACTTAAATCACCAAGGATGGGGATTTTCTTCTCGATCTTTTCGATGCTGCACACACCAACCACCGAGGTAATTTAGGTCTTGGATGAGTGTCAATCCAGGAACAATAAGCGAGCCATATTTCAGGTATTTGTGTCGCAGCGATGTGGAAACCAAACAGACACTGCCTTCCAGTGCGTCGTAAACAACGAAGCACTGCATACGTTAGACCTGACGACATGCTTCATACGAAAAATACCGGACGGACTGAACTTAGCTGAGCTTGACAGCACACCCATTCGCCTTCCCTTTCCAACAGAATGGGGGAACCCGAACCTTCACATTCCCAAGTCCCATTCCCAGACCCAACCGCTCGGGAATTCCCACTGACGGAAGGCGATCAAACGGGAAAGTTTGAACCTTGAAGTCTTGCTGGTCTTGGTTCGTGTTTTGGCTTTGGGCCACCCACCCCCACTCGAGGACTTGAACTCTACACCTCTGCGGGACGACTTAGACACTGCTGGCGGTACTTGCCTGGCTTGTACCTGTATTACTGGCCAAAAGTGAAAACATCCCGAGCCTTTGGAATGGGAAGTCACATTCCGGTAAATCCTCAAAAGTTACTTCGTACTATTGATTGACCATTGATCTCAGTTGACGTCGCTGCAAACCCACCGAACTGGCTGGTGGACTTGCGCTATGTCCAGTTACCAGTCCATTGGCGTGGACTCAGTGTCTTTGTACGAAGTACACTCCTCTCGTCTCTCTCAAATGCATACAAAGAAGTCAACCAAAGCACTCCTTCACACACGGGCGATCCGAGCAGGTCCTCATACTCGGAGAAACTGCAAAGCAAAAATTGACCTCTTCTATTTTTTTTAATTTTTTTTTTTCCTGTTAAGCTCTTCTAGATGGACATGGGCCCTGTTAGACCCTCGTAATGGATATACGGGTAGAATTTCACGTCAAAAGTCCCTCAAACACGAAACTCACACCAGGCACTACTTCATATCCTCACTAATATTCTGAAGCTTAAATGACCGATTGATCCGGACAAAGGACACTGATGCCTTTGCTTGCCGCTTACACACTGGGGAGAAGGGGGGGGCATCAAGACCAATGTGAAGATCTCCATCACCCTAGTCTGAAACGCCACGCTCCCGTCGCTACTCATCGTGATGTTCCCTTTTCTCTGGACCGCGGTGATTTTCGCATTGGGTGATATGCGCGGGCGAGAAGGGAGCGGATGGGCCGGCCCAAAAAAAAAATCGGACGTTGGAGAAAACGAAAAGAAGAGAGCTTCTGGAAAGTGGGAAACATGAACATGATTTGTCGTAATTGCGTGTCAATCTCACTTGCGCCATGGTGTATTAACACACGAACACAATTTGGACGAGACGAGACCCTCTGTGCCGTCCTGTCTCAACCAGCACCCAATATCACGAAAGGCCTCAAGTTCTCTCTCACTGAGAGAGCCAGACAGAGGCCAAGTCGGTCCGGAGAAGTGCTCCGCCCATTTGATGTCTTTTGAACGTACAGGTGTGAGCTAATAGACCGCCTACCCAAGTTGTTTCGTTTTGCCGTGATTGTACCTGTCCTCGTACGTTCTCTCCTCGCTCCTTTTTGGCCATCCTATCTCGCCATCTCACATCAAATCAAACCGGCTAAAGACAATGTGGGATGCCGCAATGTGGTGTTGTCTAAACCCGACTCTGCCGTTGGTCCCAGCAGGCTGGTGAAGGGCATGAGCAGGGACAGGAAAAACAGGAACAGGAACAAGAAGCTCGATAATATCACCATTCTACCCATTCTACTATCCCCTCCCTTCCCACCTTTCTCCCAATGTGATTTGACGCCTCCAGTCTCCAGTGCCATCACAAACTTACAATCGATATCCCAGCCAATGCCATCATCCCCTCTTCCCTTCCAGTCCCCTTCTTTTGCTTCTCCCGATCTCCCGATCTCCTGCATCGCCGCATCGCCGCCCAATCGGCCTTTTTTCTCTTCCTCCATCTCTGCTCCAGCCACCACCGTTTGAACCGCCTCGCCAATAGGATAAACAAAAGATACCAAGCCCATCAGCAATATTTCGGACATTGGCTGTAAGAAGTAGAAAAGACAGATCCCCATTCCCATCATTCTTTGCCTTGGCATCTCTCCCGGCCACCCGGCTCCCCAAACCTCCCCTTCCCCAAGCTACCCCCTCCCCTCCCCACCCCCCTCTCTCCCCTTGATATTAATATATATAATATCGATATTGAAAGAGAAAGGACCGTTCCAACACTTCCAAGACTGCATGATGTTTTAACATTCTCCGAAGCCCCCCTTCCCTGGCCCGGTCCTCCCTCGACATTTCCGTCTCGAGATGGCTCGAGCAATCTAATCTTCCAGTTTCTCCTTCGGCAAGTAGCCAGCACACACAAGTAGTAACGTTGCCTATCCTCTGCTGCCCCTTGTGGGCGTGTGGGTGATGGGTGGTTTGCCATGCTTGTTTCCACGGTCACTTCCAAATTCCAATGTCATTTGATACCTCGCCCACCCGCCCGCCTGAGGGCCGTCTTCCATGCAGTTTTCCGTACAGTAGTGTACTTCGGGAAGAGATGCACACTTTAACTAGCCCCTTGCAATATCCTCCTCGGGGTAATGAACCCCGGAGTGGGAAGGTCAGGCACATAGACAGAACTTGGCGTAGTAGGACGGGGTGCAGGGGAGGCATCTGTGAGACGACGTCTGACTTGTAAAATGGCGTAAAGACCCAGATGGTCTCCCGTTGTCTGGCGGTCTGTAGGACATGCCCAAACTAAGTGGCATGAGGCATCTCTCCAGATCGTTACTGCAACCCACCACACTCCAGCAAGCGTATCTCTAAAAACGCTGGCGAAGTGATTGTAGGGGGAGCTTTCTATGTTGGGATGTAGATCGAAGAGAAGATTGAAATGTCTTCATACCCACCCGCTCTTCCTCGATCCCCGAGGTGAACCCTAGACTTACGTCTTCCCAAAGAGCTTGGTTGCGTGGCAGCTCTCTCGGCTCCTGTACTGATAGGAGAGCAACGTGGGGACGACGTTTATATTTTAGCATACGGAACATACACCGCAGTGCTATTAGAACTATCGCTAAATGGGCCCATTAGAGGAAAACAAATGCTGGGCGCTGCGAGATAAATAAAAAAAATATCTCCCCTCTGGCAGTTACCAGAAAAAAAATCAAATAGATCTATAATAATAAACTCCCGCACCCTCCAACAATCTCTCCAGTGCTCGTCTTCTCCATGCCACCATTTTCGTCGTCTAGTTATGCCTTACCGTAAACGATGGCCTCTGACACCTTTCGTATGAATCCCTCCACGCCGTCATACCCTTCGTCCTGCATCACCTTCGCCTCGGCAAGGTAGGTCAGCACCGTCTTGATGCCCAAACCAACCGTAAACTTGCCCGTACGCTGCTCCTCATCAGTCGCAGCTTGGGCTCGGATCTGCTCGCAAATGTACGTAACCGCCGAGTCCGAGTACATATTGCTCTTCGTGAGCACTTCCGCGAGTTCGTCCAGCGATCTTAAGGGATTCACAACAACATGCCGATTGAAGTCGGTATCGACCTGAAGGAGCTTGAGGAAATGCATGTTCGACGAGGTTACAAATATAAGGAGACGGTGGCCCTTAGGTGGTGGAGCTCGGATGAAGGTGATGAGAGCTTGGAGAATCGTGTTCGAGAAGCGAGTCCCACTCGGAGAGTACTCGATAAGACGCTCAATATCGTCAATGATGAGTAAACTATACAATTCATTAGTCTATGAGCGATTGGGAGGATTCTAGATAGGGGTGGGGGAGTCCTGTAAACGTACCTCAAGGGCGACTTGTAAGCGTCCGTAAACACCTTGCGGATGTAGCTCTTCTTCGCAAAATCGTCCCCGTAAGACGCCAGATCCGTGGGCGAAACAACCTTGATAAACGGGAATTCAGACTGCTTGGCGATAAAGGCAGCCAGAGCTGTTTTCCCTGTCTCTGGCAGACCATGGAAAAGAACGCTTAGGTGACGCAGAGTCTCGGATTTCCGAACAGTGCTGCAGTATTGTTGACCCTCTTGGAGAATCCTGTCAAAACTCTCCGGGCTGAATTTGATGAGCCCCGTCGGCATCAGTAGGTCGAGGGAATCTGCAGCAACGCCATAGGCGGGAGTAACTTCTTTCATGGCGGCCCTATAAGCAATCATCGATTAGTGGTCAGAAACTTGGACTGTTCAGGGACATCCGAAGGCACTGGGGAGGGTGAGGCGAGGAAGGATTTACGTACATGAAGTCCTCACGTCCTATTTTCAAGTTCTCGACGTCTTCCGCTGAGATACCCCTCTCATTGGCCTCGGTGTGTCGATTCAGCGCGAACGATGTGGCAGACTTAACAAGGCCAGCAATCTCAGCACCGCTGAAGTTCTTCGTCAGTTTCGCAATCTCCTCGATGTCAACATCGCCGCCGAGGATCCCATTCTCTCTCATCCCGCTTGTGTGAATATTGAGAATTTGCACACGGCCGGCCTCGTCAGGAAGCGAAATCTCAAGCTGCACCTCTAGACGACCGGGACGAAGCAAGGCTTCATCAATCATGTCTTTTCGGTTCGTCATTCCGATGAGCAGAATATTGTCGAGTTGGTCAACACCATCAAGCTTCGTGAGCAGCTGATTCACAATCGAGTCGCCCACACCAGTGCCACCGCCAACTCCGGATCCTCGCTGCTTACACACAGCATCCAGCTCGTCGAAAATGATTATGTGAAGGTCGCTCTCATCACCGCGTTCCTTATACTCTTTCTCTGCATCGGCAAAGACCTTTCGGATGTTCTCCTCCGATTGACCGACGTACTTGTTAAGAACTTCAGGACCATTGATGACCTTTGGTTCCTTGGCGTTTAGAACTTTGCCAATCTGACGAGCGATCAGAGTCTTTCCGGTTCCGGGAGGGCCGTACAGGAGTACACCCTTCACGTGCTGGATCTTAATGCGCCGTATAAACTCTGGTGGGGCTATACGCGATGCAAATGCTCTTCGGAAGAGGACGGCAAACTCATCGTCCAGACCGCCGATACCGATATCCGTGAAGTTGAAGTGGGATGTTATGATAGGCTTCCTTGTGCTGCCGGTTGCAGAAGACTTTAGCTTCAGGGCAGTCCTCTGGTCCTTTGAATCAGCCGTCAGGAGAATCTCCGTCTGCGGAATCAAAATGCCGCGGCTATTCGGATCGGTGAGAAGAACGCCAGCGGCGCCATCTTGCTGACCCAAGGCGGTCAGTGTCACGCTAGTAACAGTGAAGAGAAGTGGTGTTGCGCGGTAATCCATGAGAATAAGTTGTCCCGGCTGCAACACTTGGTCCCTGAAAGTATCCTGGAAGACAGGATTGAGCTCGTCATCGCTATAAACAAGATCCGTTTTCTTATTGGGCGAAGCGAAGCTGACTTGGAGCTGGATGGCGCCGAGATAGGCGTTCTTCCCGGAGCGGAAGGGATCATAAGGCCGCCCCACAAAGACATCTCGCAATGCTATCCTCATCCATTGCCTCTGTTTCTCATTTAAGGCAATGCAACCCGAAGGAAACCCAGGAATGCCTCGGACCGCGACGGCGTACTCGTCGCCATCTGGGTTCCGGATCAGGACATGCGAGTTTCCCTCGCCAAAATCGTTGGGGCTCACAGCACAACTTGTAAAACCCTTGTTAGTAGCCGGACTCGTGAGAGCCACTGGGGATTAGAAACATTACTCACACGTTCTCGTAGATGAGATTGCTCTGAAGTGTACGGTCCTGAACCTTCTCTAATCGGAGTTTGATGCCCCCTTGTTGGGGGCCTCGTTGGGAAGGAGGGGGACCACGAGATGGCATGTAGCCCGGCCCTCTGGGTCCTGGAAATCCTCCGGGTCCTCCGGGTCCTCCGGGGGCTCCGGGTGTTCCGGGGCCGTCGCGATAACCGCCTCTGTTATACATTGTGAATGACTCTCGGCGGATAGATGCTGATGGGTGGGTAGTTTGATGAAGAGGGGATGAGTGGTTCTGCGGATGATAAAAGGATAACACGATAGAGCTTCTATAACCGTTGCCCTCGACTCGTTAAGGCCTTAACGTTCTGAAATGAGGGAAAGAGCCAGCTGTCCTCTATGAAGAGTGAAGAGGGAAGAGGCTGCGACTGTATGGATGGAGAGATCAAGTAGGAAGTGTATTGATTGATGCCTTGTCCCTTAGCGTCCTTGTAACGCTTGAGATCCGTTTCAGTGGCTAAAGCGGGGCACTGGACATTACGTGTACACTGCTTCGTACCTCAGTACACTGTAATAAACGCTGGGGGAACACTTGAAGTGATGAGCTTAGAGTACAATTTTGTACCTGCGTCAGTCTCGTTTAGCCCAATCAAATCAATTGATGTTTGGCTTGGCTGATCACAAGTATCAAATGCTGAGAGAAGCTGTGACTGATCCAGTGGCGACCTCTTTAATAGTATGTTACAATGTACGAAGTGGATTAATACAAAATCGGGTTGAAGCGTTTCGTCATGGAACACTTGAAGGAGTACTTCATGGGCGGGTCGTGTGGCAAGCGCGACCGATCTGCAACTTATTTTCCCAATGGTTCGGTCTCTCAGCTGTTACCAGCTGCAAGGTGAAGTCTATAAGCCAGTCCTCATGTTCCCTTTTCCAGATTGGAGCAGTCGTTGGTCTTTTAGAGATTGATGGTTCTTCTCCTTTGAATATCATCAATTGGTATCAATTCTAAGATCACTATCATCCGTGTCCTATTGTTTCTGATCTCTCCCACGACGAAGAGGGTTGCACCGGCTCTCTGCTTCTTCACCGACCTCACCGAAGAAGATAGCAAACTTGAAGCTAAATTTTCTTGAGCGACCATTTCTACCCCACCAACCTCAACTTTTGGCAAGAGACGATACATCAATCATCCTGATCAAGCTCCCTCTCCCTGCCAGCGGAGTCTCTCCAAGGAGGAGACCACAAAAGGGAATATGCCACCGGTGCAAACGCTCCTTTTCTCCCCAGCGGAGCTCGCCTATCTTCACGCCTCCCTCTCCCTCCCGACCCCAATCCGACCCGATGGACGCAAGTCCACCCAGTTCCGCCCCCTAACCGCCGAAACGGGGATTCTACCGGCCACCAACGGAAGCGCGAGGGTATGTTTTGCTGACGGCACCGAAGCGATCGTGGGCGTCAAGGCAGAGATTCAGAAAACCGTCGACCCCAGAGCGACCAACGTTCCCGTCTTCACGGCGTCTGGGGGCGAGCAATCGAGGGCGGAGGACGACGAGGGGCGAGCGCCGGAGCCGGCTGCGAGTAACGAGTGGCTTGAGATCACGGTAGAGATACCCGGATACAGGGACGATGACGCGACAACGGTGTTCTTAGCGTCGATGTTGAGCGAGGCTCTAGTCGCCGATGGGGAGTTTGCGAAGAAACTTGTGATAAATCGGAGATTCCACTGGAAACTCTACCTCGATGTTTGTTTTCTTCCTTCTTTGGCGCATGACGCGTTTACTGGGTTCCGCTAACGAACTGGACAGATATTCCTCATTTCCCCTCCTCTGTCATATCCTCTACCTCTCCTCTCCTTAACGACACATCTCGCCCTTCTTTCCACGAGGTTACCGCGACTCAAATCTGAAGGCGACGAGGACCCCATGTTCGACGATGATTGGGAGGCCGCTACGTACCTCTACCCACCCGTCTCGTCCGCTTCTACTTCAAGACCACCAATCACACTTCTCGTCATAGCTATAGGTGACAACATCTTCTTCGACCCTTCAAGCGAGGAACTTGCCGTCGCCGAGGTCGCGCTGGCGATATCAGTCGCCGAGTGTCCTGATGTATGCAAGGGTGCGGACGTTATGGAAATCGATTCTAGCCGCACTTTCAAGATGCTCTCTATGAGGTCGATTGACCCTCCCTCGCGGCTAACACCCCCTGGAATCCCCGATGTGGAGAATCCTACCACGGGAAGTTCGGGAGCGGCGACGCCGAGCAAGAAGCCGCAGCAGAAGGCACAGACCTCCAAAGGAGTGTGGAGGGCGCCCCTGGGAGGTGCAAAGTTCAGCATGATACAGCTGATGATACAGCAAGTTATGGGAAAGGGTGGTGTTGCGAACGAGGTGCTGGATGGCGTTGCCGGCGTGGATTTGACGTGATGTTACGGTCCGGAAGGAACAAGTATTCGGCGCAAAAGTGAACTTTAGGTCAAATAGATGAAAGGCTTGGGGATGGACATTGTCCCTAGGTCTCAAAGTGTAGCACTAAACCTATATTGTGCCGTGTCTCCGTAATCTGTAAGAAACACTCCATATTCCTCTAGGATATCTCCCACTTGCTCTGTCTTTCGAGACTTGGAGAACCGATTAACCCATCCTTTCCCAAATATCCTTAAGCCTTGGGCGTCGGCTTAGAAGCCAGATCGATAGCCACCTTCTCCATACGCTCACTCACCAATTTCACCAACGACTCAACACCCACCTCCCGCAAGGCCTTCAAAACAACCCCCTCCAACTCCTCGCTCATGCCCTCCCTCCCGTCAACATAGACATCCAATCCCTCCTCAGTAAACAACGTTTTCGCAAACCACGTAACCGCCCACCTTTCCTTCTGCCCCGCGGCATTCACTCTCTCGCCCCACCCGATCATCTCCCACGGACACGAAATCGGCTTCAGAAGCCCGCTGCCGCGCCAATTCCAGGCCGTCAAATCGCCCTTGTCGACCGCCGTATCGACACCCGCGACGGTCTTGACCTTGGTCGAGCCTTTACTCTGGTAGGCGACGACGTCCGTGATGCGCGGGTTGCCCGCCGGCGAGGGCGGATGGGCGCCGTAGGTGATGGTGAGGTTTTGGGCTGTGCGCCAGCGCTTGAGGGTTGAGTGCGTGACGGTCCAGGTGCGGTGAAGCCATTCGAGGGGAGGCGAGGCGGCGGAGGTGGGTGTGGTGGGTTTGTAGTGTCTTGGGGCGCGGATCTGGATGGGTGTCGCGGTGGGGTCTCCGGGGCTCTCGACCGGCTGGGTTTCGGCGGGTTGTTCGCTGGCCATTGTGTTATTGGGGGATTGCACACTTTTCGCCGTGATGAATGTATATTTAAAATTATTACATGAGATGAAAACCGGGATGTTTAGGATATTAGATATTTAATGTTGAGATGGAGTGAGGTGTTGAAAGATGAGAGCTGGGGGGGTTTACGTGGATCTATTATAAGAGTTTCAGAAGCTGTCAGGGCGCGGAAAGAAAGTCTGGGCACAACACCACTCTAAGTCACAGCTCAGGGGATCAATTCTGCAGAGGGGGAAAAAGTTGCATTGGGTATCTCAAATATAGTAGTTTCATAAATAATTTCAATCGCGCCGCCGCTCAGTCCGTCTTCGCTCGTCTCTGTCTCTGTGGTCCCGATGACCACGATCTCGCCTTGGGGAGGAGCTTGTCCGCCGTCGACCTTCGGCCTCGCGCTCTCTGCTGCGCTCCCTCCGCCGATCGCGTTCTCTCGAGTGATGCCCATCTTCACCGCGATGTCGGTGTCTCCTCTCCTCTCGCCGCGCATGCCTCTCACGCCTACGTTGCTCCTTTTCAAGTTTCTTGAGCTCCTCCTCGCGTTCCAGCTGCGCGCTCTCTCTTGCTCTCCTGACCTCCCGTACCTTTGCAGCGCCGGCTTTCATCATGGCCAGCGGATCATTGGACACTAACCTCGCCGCCTCCCGCTGCTTCCGCAGAGGATCTTCATTGCCCCAGACATTCTTTGATGGAGGCTCAACCTCAATTTTGGCATCCGTCGATGTATACCACGGGTTCTTCCCCAGTTGATCCTTACCCGCCGCATTCGAGAAGCGCATCCTGAACTGGTCTTCGTACTCTTTCCGTACATGCGCCGCCTCTTTCTCGGCCTCTGGGTTCTTCTCGGCGTGGCGGTAGGCCTTCTCGTCCCCAATCAAATCAATGTGTCCATCCCGACCCACGAGCGGCGCAGAGCTCGACGTCGTTGCTTTCCGCACTCCTTCGTCCCTTGATGCCCGTCCTCGTGCTACTCGGAGCTCGAACTCGGTGTCATCTTCGCCCGCGCGCTTCCTTTTCTTTCGCTCCTTGTGGCCACCGTATCCAAGACCGGCCTGCTCCGAGACCCCCGAAAGCCCGCCGTCTACACCTGCGCTTTCAGGTTCCTCGTAGGGTGGCGGGGCTTCTCCGCGTAGAATCGCTAACCGGCGCTTAGCATCGTGATCTTGCATGCGCTGCTCCTCGGCTTCCTCCTTGGCCTTGGCCTCGGCCTCGTCATGGCGGACGCGGGCGATGTTGTCGGCATTGTAGACATTCCATGATTTTTTCCCTAATAGATGGCTGTATATGGTGTGAGCATTTGGGGAACGTCTTGGGACATCAATATTGGTACTTACAGAGGCATTGTGATTTATTCACTATCCCATCGTTTCTTGTTCGCCAAGCAGAATCAGCCTTGAATGCTGGGGAAAGAGGAACATGAAGGACATTACGGAACGTTGGATTGAGGGACGGAAAATGTCAAGTGTCGCGAATCCCCTACGGGACCACTTCCGTAATGAAACAGTTCGCCACCCCACCCAGCAGCCGCCCAGCACCATTTTAGGAACGGTGACGAAAGCTAACTAGTCACTCGGTTATTATTCGGCTAACCAGAATGGCGGGTTTGTTACTGTTTTGGTCATTTCCCACCACATCACCGTTAGAGAAAGTCCTCCGTTTCGTCAAATTTGCCACCGTATGTCCTAGTTGAACGCTGGCTACCATCAAAAAATATTTCCCATCACCACTTTTCTCGAAGAAGGGCAACTTTGTCTGCAACCATTGACCATCACACCGATCAACTACGGCTATGTCCAGGCCAAGCCTGCGTCAAGGCCTCGACCGCGACGTTTACCAACTCGTCCGGAAACTCGAGGACGAGTTAGAAGACAAAGAGTCCGCCGGGGCCCCCCCTCGCCTCACAGTAACCGCCGTTTATGAATACATCCGCAGGTCCAATTCAAGTCTGGGTCGACTAAAACGGAAGCCTCTAGAGGAGTCGATTGAAAGGGTCTTGAAGTTCCGGAAAAAGGACCTTGAGAACCAGGAAGAATCCGAGGGCGAAGAAGAGGTGGAAAATCCGACGAAAGATACCCCAGCGAAACCGGCAACGGACCCGAGCCTGTTGAATAGGCAGCTTGCGAGACGGTGGAAGCTAGCTGAGAAGAAGGAAAAGGATCTCGAGTGCGGCGATAAGACTGAAGCGGCCGAGAGCGCAGACAAGATGAGCGGTCCCAAGAAGCGAAGGCGCTCGAGATCGCCGTCGGCTTCGGGTCAGGGTCGGACGACGGACGGGGATCAACCCGCTACAGATGCGCGGTCGAAATTAGTGGCGCCTAAGAAATGGCGGCCGAATAAGGGTTACGAGGTCTCGGACTTGGAAAACCTTCCTGTGCTAGGAGGAATCAGCGATGTCGTGGCCGACTTTGAGGAGCGAATTTGGCCAGAGATGGTACCCCGAGAGGACGAGACTGGAGCCGGGCGGAGCTCTGTGCGGTCATTGCTGCTCTCTGGCCCCTTGGGTTGCGGTAAATCATCTATCCTGGCGCACCTCGCCTCACGGTGGAAAATACCACTTCTGAAGGTGGATTGCGAGCAGCTTGAAGGGTCTGAGAGGGCTGAAAGGAGCTTGTCGGACGTCTACGACGAGGCAGTCGGCATGGCTCCCTGCATTGTTCAACTCACCGAGATCGACACGTTGTGGAAGTCGGAGGGAGTCAGCCAACTCCAACCAAGTACGGCGGGACATCAGGTCAAGCAATTACTACTACGATTGGCGAGAGTCAGGAACACGGGACGACCCATCGCCGTCGCCGCGACGACGAACCATCCCGAAAGGTTACCACGAAAACTCTTCAAGGCGGGACTGTTCGAGGCAACCTACACCATGAAAGCGCCGAGCGAGCGCTCGCGCCGTGAAATTCTCGAGACGTTGGGCCAAAGCCGCGGCTTCCCGCCCCTCGATTACACCGCCGCCGCCCGCCGCACCCACGGGTACGTAGGTGACGATCTCTACCAAATCGTCAACCAGAGCCAGCGTCGAGCAATGGTTGCCGGACGGCCCGTGACGCTAGAAGACCTCGACGAAGCCGCGAAGCAACACACCCCCCACCTGTACAAGGAAGGGTTCAGCAAAATCCCCGACGTGACGCTGGACCAAGTCGGCGGCCTCCGCGGCGTCATCAGTCTCCTCGAGCTTAACATCATCAACCGCATCAAATACCCCAGCTTCTACAGACACGTCAACAAGCCTGCCGGCGTCCTCCTCTGGGGCCCGCCGGGTTGCGGAAAAACTTACGTAGCGCAAGCCATCGCCAACGCCGCGCAGGCGAGCTTCATCCTCGTCAACGGGCCCGAGCTGCTGGATAAATACGTCGGCGAATCGGAACGGAAAATCCGCGCTCTTTTCGAGCGAGCGCGGGGCTGCGCGCCGTGCCTCGTCTTCCTGGACGAGATCGACTCGCTGGTCCCCCGCCGAGAAAACACCTCCACCGAAGCAGGCACGCGCGTCGTGAATACCTTCCTCACCGAGCTCGACGGCGCCAACGGGCGCGAGGGCGTCTACGTCGTGGCGGCGACGAACCGCCCCGACATGATCGACCCGGCCATGTTCCGCACGGGTCGCTTCAACCGCAAAGTCTACGTCGACATGCCCAATGAAGAGGAGCGCGTGGATATCCTCACGACCATCTTCCGATCGCGGGGCATTCCCGGCGACATCTCCGTCGTGGAAGCCATCGCTCGGAACCCGAGGTGCGAAAACTTTAGCGGCGCCGATCTCTCCGAACTTAGCGATCGGGCCGTGCTCGAGTATATCCAGAGGATGCTGCCCACCCACACATCGTCGCAGACGAATGCGATGCAGGTCGACGGGTTGGCGGAGCAGAACGCGGGGCCTTCGAAGGCGGATTGGGAAGCGGCGATGAACGGGTTGAAGCCTTCTGTGAAGAATATTGAGATTTATCGGGAAATGGCGTTGGCTGATGAGCTGGATTATTAAAAGTTTTTTTTGGGCATTTTTTCTAAGAGATATTATCCCCTTCCATTTGTCGCAATATCATGAGGAAGGAAACATTGTAGACATTTGAATCGATAGGAATCATGTTTATGGAAGATCCAACTACTGCGTGTGAATTCTTCCCTTGGGTTGGGAAGGAACGGGAATGACCGGCTCATCTTGTAATCAGATGCCTTCTAGAATCATGCATGTCTAATGAGACACAGCCTGGTGTAGAAACCGCAGAGTAGGACAGGATGCAAGCAATGTCTCAGTCTTGTGAGATTAAAAGGTGGGGAGATGTATTTTACTATATGGATGGCCTCACATCGGCCGCCATTAGTATTCTAAAACTCTATTGTACACATGAGGAAACTTTTTTTCGCCAAACATTGCTCTGATGCAGGTCGGATTCTAAGTTGGTTGTTGGGTTTGTTTTTCAAAAAATAAAGATACATTGGTTCGTTTAGCAGGCGTCCTTGAGGAAGCTATAGGTTGTCTCTAGTTAGCACGGCTGCTCTTCATACTGCAAGCGGCGAGGTAAAAGGAGTAAAACTTACGCAATGAGATCGTTCCTATCCTTCTCCTTCTTGAGACCACCGAAGGCCATCTTGGTACCGGGGATGTACTTCTTGGGGTTCTCGAGGTAGTCGAACTATAACAGATTGGTCAGTCAGTGTGTCGGGGCAAAGAGGAAGAGAGATAGGGGAGAGTGCTTGCGCGGGAGAGGCGAGCTCTCGTGCAAGGATGTGAAAACGTTCAAAGTTGGAAATTTTACTCACCAGAGTCTTCTCGTCCCAGGTGATGCCCTTCTGCTTGTTGGCGTCGGTGTAGGCGTAGCCCTCGACGGCACCGGTCTTACGGCCGAAGAGACCGTGGAGAGCGGGACCGATCTTGTTGCCGGCGCCGGCCTCGGTGGTGTGGCACTGCGCACAGCGGGTCTTGAAAAGGTTGGCACCCTTCTTAACGTCGCCTGGTAGGAAAGTCGAGTTAGTCTTGAGGCCCCTCGAGGTGTGTGTGTGCGTGTTTGTGTGTGTGCGTGTGAGATAGAGCCGAGGGCGTTCTTCGAGCTCCCCTGGTCATGATGCTTCGGCGGTCAACACATTGGAGGCTGATCTAGACGAGGGAGTCGTGATCAGGAGGTCTTATATGGCATGCGTGAAGGCCATGCCGCTCCGTGCTCCCAGCTCTCTGCAGGGACAGCTCCCGGGATCAAAAGAGCACCGAGATCCGCTCCATTACAGTCGACGGGGAAGCCATCGCCGGAAAACGGTTGAGGAAGCCCAGGCGCTCCCAATTGACACCCAGAGTTGCCACTCTGAAGTGTTGAGGGAGTCTCGAGAACACGATCACAGGTGCGAGGGAATAAATGGTCTGAGGTCCGCGATCTACTTACCACCAGCCATTGTGTCTGAATAAAGGGGGGGAGGAAGAAAATAGAAGTGTTAAAGGATCGTTGATTTGAAAGCGACGCTACAAAAGGTCGTCAAGTTCGAGTAATCGTGGAAGTTGAAGATGAAAGACGAAGTTGGAGTTCGAGGTTCAGATGGAAGATGAGAAGGAGGAGGGAAAAAAAAGTTTTGACAGGATTGCGCAGGAAAAATACCGGCTTTTAGTGGCGTAGGGAGAAATGCGTTAGCCGGGAGCTCGGATGATGACAGACCTCAGTCTTTCGAGGGTACAGAGGTACCTCGTAATACAGATTTAGCTCATCTAGGCCACAGTGGTGGCGTGGTTCAGCCAATCGGAGTGGGCGAATTGCCAACACATGCTAGTTCAGACAACAATCCGGGAAAAACTCGGCGTGTATCTGGGTCACAAGCTCCATTCTGGAGATGCCCCGGGAATTCCCGTGGCTTAGTCATCGCTGCGGGTCTGGGGTGGCTTGTGGCACTGTGCAAAGCCTGGTCATCACAATTCCAAGAGTGTCACTTGTTCCCTGTTGCAAAATCGATCCCGCCAAGTGGGTCTCTGCGTAATACAGTGTAGCGTTTTTTTGCAGGCCTTTTTTTTTTTTCTTTTGCTCCGGCTTGGATTGATGGTCTGAGCAGGACCGCTCTTGGTTTTCAGATGCGGGCAAACCAGTACAACCCGTGACCACCATCCATTGTGCTCGGTCTAGTACGACACCCCCCATCCTAGCCTCCATAGGACGACAGAGGAAAACTAGGACAGGAAAATCCCAAGGCGAAGATTGACCTCAAAGGCGGCTTTTTAACGCCCAGAGTGACGTGCAATGGCTCCCCCGAGCAGCCTCGTCCTCTCGACGCGGAGCGCCTCAACAGCGCTCCGACATCCGGTGATCCGAAACTTTTCCACCACCAGACTCCTCGCGGCGAAGAAACCGGCGCCGCATAAGCCTCTCGTGCTAGAGAAGCCTCTAAAGTTCAACCCTCCCTCTCACGGGGCGCGGTTACCAAAGAAGCGCATGCCTCAGCACTATGGCGGCCAGCTGTCCCAGGAGGAGATTAAGGCTCAGGACCGGCGGGACTATCCCACGATGATGCCGCCGAAAGGGACGTGGGCGCATTGGTTCTGGACGAATCGCACGATTCATGTTGTTATCACGGCGGTATGATGTTTCAGGAACCTGTGCCCGAGGAGGGGGTGGAATCGCTATCTACCTACCTACCCGGCCAGGCAGATATACCCGAGACCGAGGCCGCAAGTGTACTAATGTGTTTGGATTGGCAGGGCACGCTTCTAGTACTGGGAATCTCAACCTACTTCATGAACTTTGCGCATAACTCGCCTTTCAAGCACCTCCTCCCTCCAATATCCGAATTGACTGAGCACCCGATAGACTTTATCCAGACATACTTGGCCGTGATGAAGATGCACAACCAACACAACAGCCAATTGGCGTTCGAAAGCCGGGCGAAGAAGATGGACGACGTGCTCAAGAGGCAGGCTTTCCAGATGGCGCATAAGACTGAGAAGGGCCCGATTGAGAAGTACTTTGGCCTGGGTAGGAAGGAGCCCGAGGTGGAGGAGCCGGCGGCCGAAGAGAAGCCGGAGACTGTTGAGGAGGAGAAGCCGAAGAAGAAATTTGGGATCTTCTAAGGGATTACGACATGAAACTATGGATGTGATTGCAGAATATTCAGAGGCAGAGGTCCTCATCCTACTTCCAGAGATACTGGCAAGTTGTAAATATCATTGTATCAAAAACACCAATACAGTAATATCTCCACGGTCTTGACTGAGAACAAGAGAATGATTTCACATTGTCCTCCTATGTAGTTGGTAATTCTGGGAAGATGAATAACAATTCCGAATGATATGGCGGATACAAGCGCATGAGCTGTTTCTGGCGATCTGAGAAGTTGAGATGCTGTTGAGCGATATCGGCTTATCGATAAGCTGCCTGGAAGTACCAAGTGCTTTGTACGCATTGGTGCATATCAATTGATTGATTGATACAGAGACTTGTGCTGCCAAATGACGACAGCGCCGCTGTAAAGGAATAGTGCAGTGACACTATCAATTCCACCCCACCACAACCACCACCACCACCGCCATCACGAGTCACACCTCGACTTAAACGCTACCACTTCGTGTTTGCCTACCAGAGCCTCTTCGAATCCGCCCTCACTCCCGCAGCCTCCCCCAAATTTGCACTTACACAATCTGCCCTTTCCCGCAGTTACTTGCCTCGTCAACTACCTATTTCTAAACATGGGGGCCAACTCCAGCAAAGTAACGGCTCAAGACAAGTACGCCAGAACTTCACATCAACCCTCTCTCCCCCCCCTCCTCCCATACCTACCTTTCCATGCGAACGCTAACTTACCTCCTCGTTTTCTTTCCCTCCCCCTTCTCCCAGAGCCATACTAGACATGAAAATCCAACGCGACAAGCTCCACCAATACCAACGCCGCATAACCATCCTCACCGACAAAGAAACCGCTATCGCCAAGGAAATGCTCTCCCGCGGCGACAAGAACCGCGCGCTGCTCGCCCTCCGCCGCAAAAAGTACCAAGAGGGACTCCTGGCCAAGACGGACGCCCAGCTCGAGCAGCTGGAGAAGTTGACGTCCAGCGTCGAGTTCGCGCTCATACAAAAGGACGTCGTGTTCGGGTTGGAGCAGGGGACGAAGGTGTTGACGGAGATTCATGCCGAGATGGGGGGGATTGAACATGTGGAGAAACTGATGGGGGAGACGGCGGATGCTATCGCGTATCAGCAGGTATGTTCGGGGGATACTACGAATCCTACGGGAGCCGTCTTCTGTCTTTCTTCTGTTTTCTTGGTTGTCGGGGACTAATCAACCATGTGTGTCGATCTAGGAGGTGAGCGATATGCTTGGTGGCAAGATTACGGTCCAGGACGAAGAAGAGGTGGAAGATGAGTTGGCGGCGCTGGAGGCCGAGGTCGCAGGGAAAACGACCGTGCTGCCTAACGTGCCGGATTCCAACCTCCCCGTCCACGAGAGACCCGAGGGTGTCCGGGAGGCGGAACCGGCGAAACAACCCGAGCGGACAGCGATGCTGGCATCTTAATCCGCTTTTTTTGCTGATAAACCGTTTCGCCAACTTGCTTTATATATGCGGGAGTTTTTTGTTTGTCTATTTTCAATGCCGGTGACGGAGTTATTCATTGAGCGGGTGGATTTTATGAAAGAAGACTTAGAATTGTGGCATTTCTATTTTCTTTTTGCATCAAGGGGTCCGGAGCATACACCTTTTTTGGGGGGGTGGGAGGTACGAAACGATATTTTATGGAGGATCTTGTCATTTTCATATCTAGGAGGGCGTGTTGTTTCTTTCTTTTTCAAGCTAGCACGCGCAGAAGACTCGTTACCCTTTTCCTTTTTCCTCGCTCCATTTTACATCATCCTTTGGCCAGTTTATGTTTGATAGATAAGGAGGAACCCTCGCCCCCTAGACCATTTAATCTCATAAGTTGCCATACTTGGAAAGCAGCTTCTGCATGATAGACATTGCCGATCCACGATACCCGCCCCCGAAGAGAGCCGTATGATTCAAATGATGATACCTAAATCTCACTGTCAGCCACACTTAAAACGAAAAGAAAAGAAAAGTACCAATAACTCACAGCTCATACAACAACAACCTATCCTCCCACTCCTCAACCGGCTCAGCCTTTGGCACCAACCTCTCATACTCCCTCCAAAACCCCTCCCCAAACCCCCCAAACATCCTCATGATCCCCAACTCATACTCTGAATGCCCATACACGCACGACGGATCATAAACCACCTCCTCCACCCCGCCCTTCCCCCCAATCCGCCCCCTCGCATGATTCCCCGACCACAAGTCCCCGTGAACAACGACGGGCACCACGCCCTTGAGGCGGTCCTCGCCCAGGAGCCAAGGCACGACGTTCTCGATGGTGTTGTTCACGGCGTCCTCGAGCGGCCCGTCGCTCTCGCCCTTGCGCCTGCACTCGAGCAGGATTGCGCGGAGCCGGTTCTCGCCGTAGAAGGCGGCCCAGGAATCTTGCCAGGCGTTGTCCTGGACGGTGGCGCCGCAGCAAGTGGGGACGGGGAAGCCGAAGGCGGGTTTTGTGCGTCCTGGGGGGATGGGGGCGGGTGTTGTGTGGAGTTTCGCGAGCTTCTGGGCGAGGGATTGGCCGGAGCCGGTGCTGGAAGAGGAGGAACGGGAGAAGTCGAGGAATTCGGTGGCGAGGAAGAAGCGGTTGGGGGTGGAGAGGGCGCCGTGGGCGAGGGATTTGGGGCAGAGGTTGGGGACGACGGATTTTATTGCGTTGAGAGAGGCGTGTTCGCCTGGAGTTGTAAGTCAGTCAGTCTAAGGAGGCCACATTCATTCTCGCGTAGAGAAGAAGAGCTACCATCGGATCGCAATCGGTTCAGACTAAGTCCAAAGAAGAAAAGGAAAAAAAAGTCATGTAAATAGATAAAATACCTCTGAACATTACTTCGGAATCACTATCGTTCCCCGTCTTCACGAAATAATCCACTTCCTCTCCGTCGATGGTGGCCGTCAACCGAAATGTCGATGAGAAGCCAGAACCTCCGTGCGGTGACATCTTCGTCGCCGCCGCGTCGAGACCGAGCGCCTTGATGAGCGCGGGATCTACGTTTGGTGCCATTCCGGTCAGTTACCTTGTCTCGGACGGATATTGAGATAGCGTTGAAGTATAAAGCTCCGTTCTACCTGCTCCCCTTGGGGCCTCGTCTAGGTAATAAGAGGACGAGAAGATGAGAGGACAAGAGTATGAGATATGATGAGAAGATGAGAGGATGAGGGGTTGATGATAACAATAAGCTCAAAGCTGCACCTGCACAAATCATTACATCATCCGATATCATACATTGTATCCTGATCCAAGTGTCTTTGCCATCTGAATGATTCCACTTGGATGTGTTTGCGCATCATATGCTTCCACCTCTTCCGCCAGTGGCTCTTCCACCTCACTCAACAGCGGTACAGGATGGGCTATTGCTATTACAACGGAGATGATGGGAGCATGGTTCACCATCAATGTCTACCCCATAACTAGAGGCCACATTTCAAATTATAGAATCCAATCTAAATCCTAGTTTTCAAAAGACAAGATCAAATCCATCAATAATCATTCCATACAAAACAAGGGCTAGCCAGCCGAAATGCCAATGGACGCGATGCTGCAGAATCCCCTCTCTGAAGACATACACATGATAAAAGAAGGAGACATAAGAACAGACACACAAATAGACAATGCAAAAACAGACCGGATCAATCGCTGAAAGTTCGCAGAGTAGAAAAACTTGAACCATCTAACATGGAGGGGAAACAGAGCACAACCATTCTATGCCATGCTGCCATACTTTCTAAAGGAAAAAAAGAAAGAAAGACAAATGCTGTGATAAAAAGAAAAAAAGAAAAGAAAAAAAAAAAAAAAAAAAAAAAAAAAAAAAAAACAAGACGAGACGCCCTTCGTGATACAGCGTTTTGAAGTTCCAGAGACCACCCGTTTAATTGCAACATCAAAACATACTTCTCACATCATCAAATCATGCCTTCTCCATCGCCTCGAAAACCTCCTGCGCAGTGGCCCTAACAATACCGCCGGTTACAGGCAACTCGGTGCAGTTCTCGAGGTAGAGATCGACCTCGCGCGCGGCCTGGCGACCCTCGTTGATACCCCTATTCTATCGTTAGCATATATTTTGCCGTGAGAGACCGAGGGGGCCAAGGAGCATGTGGAAGGAAACTAAAATCAAAACTTACCAGACGATAAGGGACTGGCCGCGACGGCAGTCACCAGCAGCGAAAACGCCCTCCACATTGGTACAGTACTTTCCGGCGGGTGTCTTTACGTTCTTCCTAGCGTCTTTCTCAATCATATCACCGAGGACACGATCCTCGGGCCCGAGGAAGCCCATAGACAAGAGAACAAGGTCGGCGGGGAAGAACTCTCTAGAGTCCTCGAGCTTCTTCATATCCCAGCCGCCGTTGGAAGAGCGGGTCCACTCCACGCGGACCGTGTTGATACCCTTCAGCTTGCCCGTACCATCATCAACAAACTCCTCCGACATGATGCAGTACTCGCGGGGGTCCTTGCCCGTGTGCTGTTTAACCTCGTTGTGGCCGTAGTCGACACGGTAGATGCGCGGCCACTGAGGCCAAGGGTTATCGCTAGCACGCTCGGGGGGAGGCTGTGGAAGAAGCTCAAAGTTGACGACGGACTTGGCACCATGCCGGATTGAAGTACCGATACAGTCATTGCCAGTGTCGCCTCCGCCAATGACGATGACGTCCTTGCCCTTGGCCGAGATGTAAGCACCGTCAGCGAGCTCAGAGTCGAGGAGTGATTTGGTGTTGGCATGAAGGAACTCCATAGCGAAATGGATACCCTCGAGATGGCGTCCCTTAGCTGGTAGGTCTCGGGCGACAGTCGAACCGGTACAGATGACTACGGCGTCGTTCTCAGCCTTGAGGTCGGTCAAGCTGATGTCCTGGCCAATGGCCATGCCAGTTTTGAAAACGACTCCCTCAGCAGCCATGAAGTCCGTTCGTCGCTTGACAATTCGCTTGTCGAGCTTCATGTTGGGAATACCGTACATCAGGAGGCCACCGGGACGGTCAGACCTTTCGTAGACGGTCACACTATGGCCAGCCCTGTTGAGCTGGTCGGCGCATGCCAAACCAGCCGGGCCGGATCCAATAATGGCAACCTTCTTTCCAGTGCGGACCTTCGGAGGCTGAGGGACCAACCAGCCCATTTCGAAACCACGATCGATGATGGCGCACTCAATGGACTTGATACCAACAGGGTCCTCGTTGATTCCGAGAACGCAGGCACCCTCACAAGGCGCGGGGCACACACGGCCCGTAAACTCGGGGAAGTTATTGGTCATGAGGAGCCTGTCAAGAGCATCGCGCCACTGCCCCTGGAAAACCAATTCGTTCCATTTGGGAATAATATTGGAAATAGGACATCCGGTCTCGGACTGGCAAAAAGGGACACCACAATCCATGCAGCGGGCAGACTGATATTTCAGTTCGTCTTCGTCCAGGCGCTGGCTGAGTTCTTGCCAATCCTTGACACGACCCTTGGCCGAGCGGTACTTCTCCGTGCGACGGTGATATTTCATGAAGCCCCTGGTCTTGTCAAGGACAAGAGCCTTCTTCTTCTTCTTTTTCTCCTCCGCAACACCATCGGCAATCATTTCCTCCATATCCTGAAGCTTGGCACCCCCCTTGTTGGCTACCTTGGGCGGCTGGAGAGGAGGGGTCGGGACGAGGAAATTGGTGACGCCGTTGGACTCAGCTGCCTTCTTGGCAGCTTCCTCTGAGAGAACCCTCTTGTAATCGACAGGGAGGACCTTCACAAAGCGAGAGAGGGCCCTGGAAAAGTTCATCAAGATACGGGCGGCAAGCTCGGATCCAGTATAATGATGGTGATCCTCGATAAGGCCACGAAGGTATGCAATCTCAGCAGGGTCTTCGACAGGGCCAGTCTCGACCATCTCGGAGTTTAACTTGGAAATGAAGTCGTGGTGTTTGTCGAGAACATAGGCGATACCACCCGACATACCGGCGGCGAAGTTGCGGCCAGTACTGCCGAGAATAACAACCCTACCACCAGTCATGTACTCACAGCCGTGATCACCAACACCCTCAACGACAGCAGTGGCGCCCGAGTTTCGGACGGCGAAACGCTCAGCAGCGATACCACGGAAGAAGCAAGTACCGCTCGTAGCACCGTAGAGACAAACATTACCAATGAGAACATTCTCCTCAGCCTTGAAGACGGCCGAGCGTGGAGGGTATATGATCAGGCGACCTCCAGAGAGACCTTTACCGACGTAATCGTTGGCATCACCCTCAAGCTCCAATGTGACGCCAGGGGCAAGGAAAGCACCGAACGATTGGCCAGACGAGCCCTTGATGTTAACATGGACCGTGTCTACAGGCAGTCCCACTTCGCCGAAGCGCTTTGAGATGTGGTATGAGAGAGAGGTGCCTAAGGCTCGGTCAGTGTTGACAACTTCACACTCAATCCTCGACGGCAGGCCCTTTTCGAGCGTCGATTCGGACTCCGAAATGAGCTTGTTGTCTAAACGGACGTAAAGCTTGTGATCTTGCTTGCGGACGTTGAAGGTGGCTACGCCAGGGCGAAGCTTGTGGGCGGGGGTGAGGAGCAAGCTCAAGTCGATATTGGCAGTCTTGTTGGTTCGCAGATCGTCGCGCACAGTAAGCATCTCGGCACGACCCACCATCTCATTAACGGTGCGGAAGCCGAGCTTGGCCATGATGGCCCGCATCTCGTTGGCGACGTAGTAGAAGAAGTTAATAACATGCTCCGGAGTACCCGCGAACTTCTTCCTGAGCTCAGGATCCTGAGTAGCGATACCAACTGGGCAAGTGTTCAAATGGCATTTCCTCATGAAGATACAGCCCATGGCGATCAATGGAGCAGTGGCAAAGCCCCACTCCTCAGCTCCAAGGAGACAGGCGATGGCGACGTCACGGCCAGTACGGAGCTGACCGTCGGTCTGGACCACGACACGGCCACGGAGATCGTTAAGGACAAGTGTCTGGTGGGTCTCCGCGAGACCAAGCTCCCATGGGAGACCGGCGTATTTGATACCGGTCCAGCGCGAAGCACCAGTGCCGCCATCGTGACCAGCAATAAGAATGTGGTCAGCCTTCGCCTTGGCAACACCAGAAGCGATAATACCAACGCCAACTTCTGATACAAGCTTGACAGACACACGCGACCTAGGGCTAGAACACTTCAAGTCGTAGATCAGCTGCTTCAAGTCTTCAATAGAGTAGATGTCATGATGGGGAGGCGGCGATATGAGACCGACACCCGGAGTGGAATGACGGGTACGAGCAATAGACGTGGAAACCTTGTGGCCGGGTAGCTCACCACCCTCGCCGGGCTTAGCCCCCTGAGCCATCTTAATCTGAATCTCGTCCGAGTCCGCGAGGTAGGCGGAAGTAACACCAAAACGACCGGATGCAACCTGCTTGATGGAGGACCTCATGGTGTCACCATTGGGCAAGCGCTGTGAGCGCTCAGGATCCTCACCGCCTTCGCCAGTGTTGGATTTGCCGCCTAGCCTGTTCATGGCGATGGCAAGAGTAGAGTGCGACTCCATAGAGATGGAGCCATAAGACATGGCGCCTGTGCAGAATCGACGTACAATCTCAGTCCAAGGCTCAACCTGGTCAATATGAATAGGTTCGGCATCTTCAAAGTTGAAGTCAAGTAGGCCACGGAGCGTACACGACTTGATCTGCTCATATTCTCGGAGGGAATAGGCCTCGTAGGACTTATCGTTCTTCGTGCGAACGGCATCCTGGAGGTTGGCAATGGCCGTGGGGTCGTTGACATGGGGCTCACCACCATCTCGCCAGTGATACTCACCCGACTCAGGGAGAGATTCGATGCCTACAGTGTACCTCGAGGGGAAACCCCGTTCATGGAACCTGAAGCTATCCTGGGCAATGATTTCGAAAGTAGCGCCTTGGATACGGGAAGGTGTGCCATAGAAGCACTTCTCGATGACAGCCTCATCAAGACCGAGAGCCTCGAAGATCTGAGCGCCCTTGTAACTGGCCAAGGTTGAGATACCCATCTTACTCATGACTTTGAGAATACCGCCATCACAGGAATGCTTGTAGTTTCGGATGAGCTCGTCGTCGGTGAGCTTCTTCTTAATTAAGCCTTCGCGATTGAGCTTGAGGATGCACTCCATGGCGAGATAAGGGTTGATGGCGTCGGCACCATAGCCGAGGAGGACACACATGTGGTGAACTTCCCGGGCTTCGGCGGTCTCGACAACAATAGCTGCCATGGATCGCCACTTGTTTGCAACCAAATGATGGTGGACCATACCAGAGGCCAACAGGGCGGAAACAGCAACACGGTCGGCGCCTGTGTTCCGATCAGACAAAACGATGATTCTGTCCTTGGACTGTATGGCAGACATAGCCTCACTGCAGATGAAGTCAAGGTGCCTCAAATAGCCCTCGACCCCCTCCTTCTTCGGGAAGGTCAAGTCGATAGTCTTGACAGTCCATTTGGGATACTTTGAATGCATATGCATTAAAGAGTTAAACTCGGGGATGGAGAGGATGGGGCTAGGTAGGAGGAGACGGTCGCACTGAGAACTGTCCATTTCGAGAAGGTTTCCTTGCGGACCAATATAACAATCAAGAGACATGACGATGGACTCTCGAATAGGGTCGATGGGAGGGTTCGTGACCTGAGCGAAGAGCTGACGGAAGTATTCGTATGGTAATCGAGGAGCCTGCGCCAAGCATGCGAGAGGAGCGTCGTTACCCATTGAACCAAGAGCTTCTTTCTCGTCCGAGGCCATGGGCGCCAAGAGTAAGCTGACTTGCTCGTGAGTGTACCCGAAGGCGAACAATAAAGGATCTTGCTGGAGTGTATTGGAGTCGGGCTTAGGGGAAAGGTCCATCTTGGCCGAGATAGTCTCGTACACCTCAGGTAGGGTGATCATCTCCTTTTCAACCCAGGATCGGAAGTCGAAGCGGTTCGCAACATTGGCTTTCAACTCGGTATCGTCAATGATACGGCCGGCCTGTGTGTCGACGAGCAACATACGGCCAGGCTGGAGACGACCCTTCTTGATAACACGCTCGGGGTCGACGTAGAGAGTGCCAACTTCAGAAGCGCAGATTATGCGGTCATCATCCATGACGTAGAAACGGCAGGGTCGAAGGCCATTTCGGTCAAGGTTGGCACCACAGTAGCGACCATCGGCGAAGGTGAAGAGGGCTGGGCCGTCCCAAGGCTCCATCTGACAGGCGGCCCATTCGTAAAATGCAGCCTTTTTAGGGTCCATGCTAGAGTTCCCTTGCCAGGCCTCAGGAACCATGAGCATAACCGCTTCAGGTAAGGAGAGCACGCCGTTGATGGTCAACAACTCGAGCACATTATCAAAGGCGGCGGAGTCGGAACCGCCCTCCTCCACAATGGGGTAGAGCATCTCAAGGTCGGCACCAAATTTGTCGGAACGCATGACACCCTCTCGAGCCTTCATCCAGTTCTTATTGCCGCGAAGGGTGTTGATCTCACCATTGTGCGCGGCCCATCGGAGGGGCTGGGCACGATCCCAAGAGGGGAAGGTGTTCGTGGAAAAGCGAGAGTGAACGAGGGCAAAGTGTGCCTCGTAATCCGCGTTGACGAGATCATGGTAGTACTGGTAGACCTGGACGGGGGCAAGTTGGCCCTTGTAAACAATATTCTTGTTCGACAAGGAGCAGAGGTAAAACCAGTTATGCAGCCCAATAGTGTGGGTAGCCCTTTTCCTCAGGACGTAGAGCTGCCTCTCGAAAAGACGCTCATCGAACTTCTCGGGGTCGGTCTGCTCAGGAGCATTTCCAGTTCCGTAAGCAGAAGCCAACACGACGAAGGGCTGCATGATGACGGGTTCTCTAGACTTGGCGGCGGGACCCAGAAGGGTGGAATCGACTGGAGGGCGGCGCCAGCCTAGCACTCGGAGGCCCAGAGACTCGGCAATTTCCTCAAACTCACGGATAGACCGTTGGAGAGTCTCATCATGGGGCTTGAAGAAGAGGTTCCCGACAGCATATTGGCCAGGGGGTGGTAGCTTGATGTGTTCCTCTCGCTCGAAATTCTTGATAAAGAATTTGTGAGGGATGGACGTCATGACGCCAGCACCATCACCATCACGAGCATCGGAACCAGTTGCCCCACGATGGGTCATGTTGCAGAGAAGGTTTCGAGCTGTGGGTAGGCTGTCAGTTTTCATAATTCTTACATTTTCGTTTGAGAGCATCACAAAGAAGAACTCACCATCGCTAACAATCTTGTGGCTGGCTTTGCCCTTGATGTGACTGAAGAATCGACAAAGTTAGAGGGCCACATACTAGTTTTGCATATAAGTTCATGGAAAGCTACTAAACACTGAACATACCAAGCAAAGCCAACACCACAGGCATCCTTTTCGAAGCTAGGGTCATACAAACCCCTGGAGAAATAGTTAGTACCACAGTCCAACAGGCAACAGGGCTTTAGGACCTACTGCTTCACCGGAAGAGTACCGGCCCAGGAAGAATTATTCTCATCTTGGTACCGGTAAGGATGGTACTCCTCCTCTTGGGCGTCTATATGGATTTGTCGATCGTCGAAATCAGTAGGAATGCGCATGCTAGGCATCTCTCCCTCCTAGGGTATGGGGCGAAATGAAGAGATTATGAGAGGGGATATCGATTTCGAAGTCGAAGCAAGGAATGGGCAGCTAGAGTAGCGAATGCCACCCTTGCAATGACTCTAGAGGTGAACAAGTCAGTTGAGTAAACAAGACGTTGATGTTGAGTGTCAGGTATAAGAAAAGCTGAGCTTCGTGGAGAGGAGGTTATCAAGATGGGATAAAAGCTTGCAGAGGTTTTTGTGTTTGTGAGGGGCAGACATCAAAGAGAGAAAAACAAGGGCACAGGAAGATATAACCATTGATGTGTCAGGGCATGTGATGTGAATCATTTTTTCAAGTGTAGAGGGAAAGGGAAGGAGCAGAAGCCAAGGATTTGATGTGCCTGCTTTACACATCAGAATAGAGCTTCTAGCTCCAGTTGTCCAACTCGGGAAGGTCCCATCTGACATAGCTGGTCTAGATCGTGTAAGTGAGTGTTTGCTTCCTCCAGAAACACTTAATTCATAGTACAGCACAGAACATTGAACAAAAAGCTGTTGAACCAGCTGATCACTGCTCCACACTCTCTAGCCCAAATTCAGACGGAGGACGTTTCAATTCAAGGCAAGAACTATAAGCGTTGGGTAAGAAAAACTTTAGAAAGCGACGCTGCACTGACAGACGTTGCACTGCACCATTGAACGGGCGAGGTTTGGTTAAACATGCATGGCGGCAGGTCCCCACTTGTCTCGACTGGCTGGGTTTTGCAGCGACACCAGGTGATGAAAGGTAGTGCGAGTTTCGGAGGCGGTGTTGCAGGAGCACAAACACGCCGGCACAAGGCGGCCCCTCTTGGAAGCCGGGTGGCCCATGGCAATTCGAGTCGGGCGGAAAATGGCGGCATGGGTCGGAGACCTAGACACAGGCACTTGTACCATCCCAATGGCTCGACGGGACATATAACATGGCACAGGAAATCTCCATCAAGACGAGAAGCATACACGCGTCACTAGACGTATAGAAGACGGAAGCAGCGTGTCACGGAATCGGAGAGTTGAGACGATTCGATCGGAACTGTCGATCGGAACCTAGAGCTCGAATACGGCGAAGCCCCTACATCGGGAGACGGGAGATGTTGTGACCAGACGATGGGGGTATTGGAACGACGAGAATAGTAGGCAGAGGCAGCTTTGCAAAAGTAGCTCTCTGCTGGCAGCGGGAGATCAAGTGCGAGGAGGGGCAGCTAAACTTACTCTTTGAAACTTTCGATGTATAGAATAGGGGACTGGTTTAAGCTTGCCGTTAGAATACTAATGCCTTCTTGGCCAAGTCAAGTAGAGGCTCAAGAGCGATTCTTTTCGCTGGATGGTCGTGATCTGGTGGGGAGATGGTAATGAGTGGGCAGAAGGGGAGAAAGAAAAGTCAAGACGAGCTTTGGAGGAGTGGAGGGACGCAGAAACCTTTTATTATGGTGTCGCCCATGGGCAGGAAACAACACAACGCCATCGCCATGCTATCGTCCAAGGTGGATGGGGGGTGGGGATATTGGATCTCGTGAGGGAAACCCCATCGACGAGCGATAACTCGCTCTGTTTCCTCCACTGACCATTGTCTACTCCGTACACTAGAGAAAGGGAGACTACTTTGAGCTTGGAAGGGGATGTACTCTTGGATAACCACAGCTGGAGAGAGGTATCGATACATGTTGGAGGACAGGGTAAAGAATCTTGCGCGATAGGTTAAACGGGCTAGGTCGAGGTAGTGGAAGGTAGTGTCGCAAGAGTCAGAAGCAAGAAACGGACAGGCGGATAGGCTGATTGTGCTGGATAGTAGAATAGGCCGGGCTGGCTGGCGGCGAGTTTCTTCTCCGTCCGGCCCCGATTTGGTGGGACAACCCAGAAAAAGGCTTATCACGGTGTGCGGCCCCTAGTGTTACGTGCGTGCCGAGGCTTTGTGGGGGTGCACAGATAATAAGACCAAGACGGGCATGCGAACTGCGAGCAATGGTTGTGGCGAATCGAATGGCTCTCCTTCGACGTCACCTCTCCATGAAAGCAATTGAACTAAGCTCGATTAGCATGGGAACATTGGGAAGTCCCCGGATGGCGGCGAGCCAATCATTTGACGCATATTACCCACCCATTATTGCATACGCCAAGAGAGTCCCACTTAACTGTCAAATGAAACATCTCGAGCACGGATAGATCGATAATTCAACAAAATAATTCCCCATACTGAACTGATAGACTATTTCTTAGCACCCCTTGTATGAAGTAAAAGATACCACAGCCACAGCCCTGTATAAGTGAGCTAGTTTAAGCAGTGCCAGGCTGTGTGGTATTTCCTTTCAATTTAACGAGGGTCGTGTCGGTCACCATTCCCATTGAGGACGAGGTGAGTTCAGACCGACATGTGTTTTTTCAGAAAAATCGCCTGGTGGACCATGAGAGTAAATTACGAATCAACTCATGACGAGTCAGGGCAAGAAATAAAAGTCAAAAAGTATGAGTAGATGGAAACGTCCTGTGTCAATGCATTAGTTTACTTTTCCCACTGCCAGCGGACGGTGCAATGTTTTCCTGTTTCCCACCCTTGGACTGGCTATGAATTGGCAAATAATCCGGTTCAGAATGAAAACGGAGAAGAAAGCGTGCTATGATCCATTCCTGGATCCATTGACCCCTTGATGGAAAATACTACACGGGTCACATGGGGAGAGGTGAAATGCTCAGCCGGCAGTCCAAGAGTTACCTTCCCCTTAGGTCTAGTGCCGCAGCCCCCTTGATTTTCAATGTTCCTGGATGAAGATGTCGAGGATGAGCCAACACGTAATAATAACTTGAGCACCCCAAGCTTTACTCATCTCCCGACTTTAGAAGCTCACCGAGAGGTCTAGTCCGCCACGTACGTGCTGGACCCGGACCTCATTTGGCGTAGCCAATTAGTAGGTCGTCTTTCAAGCAGGTGGACGTACCCTCAACGTCCGATGTCGTTCTCGCTTCACTTACACCTCATCCGCCCTGTTAGCAGGATGTTCAAGGATTGCCAGCGGCGCAGGCAGCGGTGAGCGTCTGCATCCAGTAGCTGATTTCCCATTACAATACGGATTTGACTAATAGCCATGGCATTCAATCTTACTGTCCTTGCTTTGGCTCTGTGGAAAGACAGCTGGGGTATGAGAATCTTTGTCACGACTTGGTCGGGAAACCACCGGTGAGGATTTAGCGCCGGTCTCGCTGTGACTCGGGACCTTTTTTCCTCGGTACGACGATGCCTGGCAGACTCTTGGAAGTTGGATAAGCACTGGCACCTGATCCGGAACACGCATCGGCGCCTGTACAAAGTCATTTTTTCACCTCTTTTTTTTTCCCTTTTTTTCTTTTCTCTTTCCTCTTTCTGCAAATATGAGGCCCTGTACGAAGGTCGCTCCAGAAAGTTTTATCCCGACCCAACCATACAATATTAAGATAACCTCATTAAATGAATAGTATTATTCTAGGAAATATGTCACCCTTCATTTAATAACTCCTACTCCTCATTTCAACTATTTAATTTCATAGTTCCTTTCACGTGATAATGTACTCTGGTAATCTAGTTTCAATAGCTTAAAATTTAAGAAGTAGTTTTATATTTAAATAAAATTTTAAAAATATAATAAAAGCTTCTATAAGTAAAGTAGTACTTAAACTATATAATTAATTATTAGAAGTATTAGAAGAGGAGTATTACTATTTTTAAAAATAGATAAAGTTGAGGCAGTAATTATGAAGTTGAGAAATACCTTATGCATTTATCGAATGTATTTATGAAATTATACATTGATATGTATTTACTGGATGACAACTTTGAGGTAAAGACTTTTTGGAGCGTCCTTCGTATTGGCTCAAGAAAAAGAAGAAAAGGAGTCCAGGACAAGGGTAATACTCGGGGACCAACCAATGGTGGGCACCCACTTTCCAATGCCCCGGACCCTTGCATCCAAGGCCCGCGTACGAAGTAGGAAACGGTCAAGATCCTGCATCATTCAGAAGGGCTGCAGCTATGCGATGCATCGGCTAATACATATGATGCGGAACCTAGTGTGAGAGGGTGTTGTGAGGCGAGTCAGACCAGGTTAATTAGAAGGAATTACAAGCTGGCATGTACCAGTACAGAGCTTGTCCAGGAGCCCCGCCCTCGTGACCGAGCTGGTGCCTCTATCACACTTGAGCACCTTGAACCATCTTCAAAAAAATCGACAAAGAGAAAGTTTAGGGCTCTGGCCAATCACATAGAAGCCACCGCCCAAGAATCTCTTATCTCGACCCTACAACTTGGAGATCCTCCCCCCTCCTTTTTGCCTCGAGTATGCAATGGTGGACATGAACTACGAATTGTAGGTGCTCGGGAACAGGAGGGTCGCTTGGTATCGTCAGATTGACACTTTCCGGGGACGGGGATCGACGGCGATCGTATTATCGAAAAAGTCACGTTCTTTTCAGCGACGTTGATTTCTAAAGTCAGACGAGCTCGATTCCAAACTGATCACAAAAAGAGATCTGCGTGTCTAGACAGGCAAACACTCAATGCTTCCGCCTTGCTGTCTTCCAATTATGCCTGTACACTAGAGACCACAGGCGAAACTGACTCCAGGTGGGGACCACCAAACTGATCTGCTTATCTCTAGCTACAAATCTTCCGAGGGAGCGGTGCAAATCTAACATGTTAGTTAGCACCTCTTCTCCCCATCATTGATCCGCCCCCACGTTTTAGGAGCCAATGTGCAGCAGCGTATTTCCGAACATCTGAAGATTTCCAATTAAGCAGCCTTTCGTTATATTACACCCCCCCTTTTGTTGACTTACCCCATAGCCCCGTTTGAAACGATTTTGATTTGCCTCGCATCTAACCTACTTCGTGGAGCGACCGAAATCGGAACCGGAGTCAGGGCCTCGCAGACCAATTTGCCCAGACTTTGATGACAATAAGTGGAGGTGTCCTGGATGCGCTTGGCACTTGTTCCGAATATTTCCGATATTGACAGATACAGGAGTTGCGAAAAGTAAAAAGTATTACTGAAGTCCATTAATAAGTTAAACTCAACAGATGATTCATTGGACATAAAGGTATAGGACAATGTGAAATGTGAAGCTCCGGCATCTTCCTGAATCGCTCTTCGTGATAATTACATATTTCGTTGCCTCGCTTCAGAGACATACCTTGATGTGGATTATATTCGGGCCCACAAGGCAGGTTGAGAGTTACTTGAGAAGAATTCCGAACGAGAGCGATGCCTGCTGGTAGCTTCTCTAGCCATTTTGTAATGAAAGAGAAACGTATCTCTTAAAAAATTAACTATTCTACAATTAACATTGTGTGAGGTTCAACTTGAATTGTCTGCGGGAGCATGTTGTGTAATACTGAGGTACTTCGTACAGTCGATGCCCCGAAAAAGGATGAACTCCAACGACGTCATTTGTGATACTCCGAACAATAGCCGCGTTCCAGAGCTCTCCCAATGAGGAAATTGGATCCAGATAGAACAATGCAGCCGCAGGTCTTTATTTACTTTCACAGAGCGTATCCAATATCCCTAAACGCCATTGCCCAAGATGATGTCCTTACTCCCAGACTTTACGCCCCGAGATGTAAGATTGCTCGTCCCTAAAAAATTACCCTCCCATATTGCGAACCCCAAAATGCATGCAAAACAGAAAAAGCTAACGCGTTGATAAGCCCCACTCTCTCTGGTACACATCCTCCCGACACCCTCACATCCCCCCTCTCACCAGCGACGCCGCAACTGGCCCCAATGGCGGCAATCCCCAAGACCCGAACCACCGGCGCGCCGGACACCAGCAGCAACAGCACCAACAATACCACCACCACCTAGCCGTCGAGCGGTCCCAGCTGGCGCGTCTACGCGCCGACGAGCTGCACATGGAGCGCCTACGGCTCAACGTGCAGAACTTTGGCAGCGGGTGGTTGAAGCCCGCGGGGGTGGTCAAGACGCTTCATCAGATGAGGGAGGAGAGGCGAGAGCAGGAGGAGCACCAGGAGGCGCTGAGGCGGGAGGCGTTGGCGCAAGAGCTGGCCGAGGCCGAGGCGGCGGGGCAGGAGGAGTTTGCGGAGGAAGAGGAGGGGATGGATGAGGCGAGGGATTTGGACGACGATATCCCCGAGGGAGATGATGGGATGAGTCTAGGGTTTGGAGACTCGGATGATAGCGAGGGGTCGTCGACTGTGCCGGAGGACGAGGAAGGGTTGGAGGCGGATGATGAGGAATTGACCAGGAGGGAGCAGGAGCAGGCGCAGAATGAGCTCGTCACGGCGGGGATGCGCAGGACGGCGGATGCGTTCCGCGAGGCGCTCGCGAGGGGCCATGCCGATCCGGCTGAGGATGTTTATGGTGGGGAGGAGGAGCTCGACGAAGACGGCCAGGGCCACATGTTGGATGAGGAGGACTTTTACCAGAGCATGGTGGAGCCCGGTGAGGACATGGACATGGACGCGAACCTTGACGATGAGATTCCCGAGGCTGAACTCAGTGGCTATGAGCATACTGATTCGGACGCCGAGTTGACGAGTAGTGAGGAGGAAGATTACTCGGAGCTGAGGATGAGCCATCAAACCGTCGCACTTGCACCCCCACAGAGCCCGCCGTCGTTGCGAGCTAGAGGCCGTGACGAGCCGAGGGTGAGCATGGATCTTAGCAGTATCTTGTCGAGGGACGAGAGCAGCTTTATGGAGAGCAGTCCGGCGATGCGAGGAGCGCGGCGTCCGTGAAGTTCAGGCAAATGAAGGTAATGAGAATGACGAGTGGAAACAGAAACATGGGCAGGGCGTGATGGCGTTTTGAATTGGAATTCATAGAAAGCGTGGAACGGCAATTATGTATAATACCCGGCGAACATCAGAAAGCTCTCGTCTTTCGTGGGAGAAAGGGTGCAGTCATCCGGTTAAGGAGCGATGAACGAAAATGATATCTTGATGTATTACAAAAGCGCTATATCGTATTACCGTAAAGTAGTTTCCCAGATCCCTCCAAAGCCATCGTTAGTCCTAAGGAGTGCCTTTTTTTTTACTCCCATACTTCCGCGACCCCGCCCAGACCAGGGTAGAAACAAAAGCGAAAACAGAGATTTCTTTTGTTTTGCTCTCAGAGCAACACCGCAAAACGCCTGTTTTGATGCCGTGCACAAAAAGAAAAAAGGTGGATCCGGTCCCCAACGTCTATAAAATGCATCAGGGGACACAACCACCGAAGAAAGAAAGAAAGAAAGAGGAAAAGGGTCGAGTTTCCTCGCCGAACGTCATTCCAGACGCCTCCATGCGGTCTAATAAGCCAGACACCCACCGCCCCATCTTCGTATGCTGCTCAAATATATATGTGAGGTTGTTCCATACAAGCCACCGAAGGATGCCGGTGGATGTTTACCACTCCGCCGGCACAAGGCTTCGGTTCGAAAGCGAGATGATAAAGAATAGGATTCGTCCGTTTCGCCGATCTCATAACGTCGTGTAGGGTCGTCATCGCTCAGAACAACCAGACATACATAAAGATGAGGATGACGGCTGCGAAGAAGGCGAGCCACGCCTTCCAGGGTATGCCAGTGCGTTCGGCCATCAGGAGCATGCGGTTCATGGTGCCTCGGAGGCGGACGCGTGTGTTGTCGAAGCCTTCGTTCATCTTTTCCGCGAGGGCGGAGGATTCGCGGATCTCATCACCGATGGCTACCGTCATCTGTGGGGATGTATGTTAGCAGAGGGGAAAGGGAGAAAACTGGCGGGGATTTTCACATACGTCTTTTAGAATCTTGACCTTCCCCAGGATGCCATCTACCTGCTGGTCGTTCTGGCTCTCCAGCTCATTTAGGACTGCATCGCTGTACTGTCCCCTGGCGCCTCATGTTAGCATGCTGCCCAACCGCCTCTGCTGATCCACTTCCCAGCCGTATTCGTCCACAGAGTCGGGTATGATTAATCTGACCGCAGTGTAAAAGAGAGAGGATGACTCCTTACTTCTTGTTCGGTGTCGCTGGCCTATACCCACCGCTCGCCACACCAAGATGATTGCCATTTCCTCCCGTTGCCGTCCCGTTCCCAGGATACCCGTAGCCGCCGTATCGATTGGGGCTCGCACTCACGGGTCGCCGTGCCGCTTCGCCGGCATCGTAACCAGCAAAGAGGGCGCTTCGCGGGTCGCGCTGGTGGAGATTCGATGCGAATCTGCGGAGTCAAATATTATGGTTAGCCAGCGTGCGTCATGGGGTCCCTAGGTACCAGTGGATCTTGACAGAGGTTTAGATTGTATCGCCTAGGTTATCAAAGGGCGACGAGTTTGTTGGGTAACGCTTCTGGATAGGCGATAACAAGAGATCTTGCGGATGGTCGTCATCTTCGGGATGAGGGGGGTGACGATCTCGCGTATCGCCTGCGACAAGGTGAGGTAAGGCGACATGGACATTACTAACCTTGATGACATTGTTTATGTTTGCTAGATCTAATAGATTTGCTAAGAGATCTGTTGATGCGAAAAAGAGTATCTCGGTAGAGAAAAGAGTAAAAGAGAAGAAGAGAATAAAATAATAGAAAAGTCAAACCCCAAGCGAAAATTCAGGGAGTATCGAAAGGCATCAAAATCTTGAATCTTGAAGAAAAGTTCAAGCCAGGGTGTTATTAGCTTGCAGGGGGGTGATACTTGGAGCTAGAATCCCGGCATTGTTAGTGGCTGAGATCGAAGCATAGTTTCCTTGTACGAAGTATTAGTGCGTGAGCGGAATAGGGGCCATTCAATGGTTCAAATGTTGATTGATCAGTTTTGCTGGTTGGTTCGTTTGGAGAGCCTTAGTCACTCCAAGATCGTCCATTCCCGCTGTTAGCCTGGACACTCAGATCAGATGGCGAACCTCAGGCACTAGACAGACTAGAATCAGCGTTGAAGTTTCTTCTGCGAAATGGCCCCAACATTAGATACCTGCGTGCTGCGAAGATCGCCCTGCGTCTTCGCATCGATAGAATCTACTACTACGAAGTAGGTACGATCCAATGCTGGTATTGATTCTTATCGAGTGGAGGCTGTAATGTACGGAAGTAATAATGCCACCCAAGCCGCTCCAAACCCGCTGCTCCACTTCGGCGACCTGGGTCCCTTGCATTCTTGTGAGGTAGAGCCTCTTCCAGCAGGACGAAGCAGCTTTGATCGGGAACGAATGCTTGGCTCAGGACATCAACTTTTCATCATTCAAAAACATTCTCAAACAAGTGCTATCAGCGTGCAATCGATAATCGATGTATACGCAAAGGTGGATCACGCGACACTTTCTACATTGCGGGAAAACTCTTAGAATTCTACGCGACTCTCAGAGGGTCAACGTCAACATAAACATATAAGCCGTACCCTCCCGTCTCGACCACGAAGGTCTCAACATAGACTGGGGAGGGACCTGGACCATATACACTGTATTTTGTTTGTTTCATAAACCTCATTCTAACCTTTTTTGATGACGTGAAGCCGTTAAGACGTATCGAGTCCATCCAAACGGGGCCCTGCCTTGGAAATCCGTCCAAAATACACCTTTTTTGCCATGACTAGGGACGCCGTGCTCCGGTTTATGGTCGCGAAAGAGAAACAAGAAGGGGCAATCGGTGCTGATAACCATTGATCTTAGCCATCCATCTTGACATCCTCATCAGGAGCTTGGAAGTCGTCATCATCTTCATCGTCATCGTCATCGGGGGGGTTCTCCTCGGCGGCCTTGGCGAAGTCGATGATCCGTCCACGGGTTCGGCGGCCAGAGTTGATGATGTTGTTGGTATCAATCTCGTCGAGGTTATCCTCCTCCTCTTCTTCTATATCGGCTCACTGTTAGAATACAACTGCTAAATGTGGGCAGGGGGCGCTTGTCACGGCGCGTCGTCGACGCATCGACTTACCAGCATCATTGGCCTGGTGAATTTAGGTTAGCATGCTCGTCGACTATGCAAGTTTTTTGTCATAAGAACATACCTCATCCTCCTCTTCATCGTCATCATCGTCATCCTCCTCCATGGCGGTGTCGACGGGCTCCTCAGCAATAGCCTTGCCCTTGCCCTTGCTCTCCTGGACCTCGCTAGTCTGGGCGGCGGAGCCGTGGGGAAGAGTAGTACCGTTCGAGGCCATTGTTGCTGAAGAATTTAAATGCTGCTGTTGAAGACTCTGCAATTGGAAGAAAGGGTCAAAGACGTGTCGAGAGTTGGGACACTTGGGTGGTCAAGTCAGGTTTGTGCTGGAAGTTTTGCAGGTGTGAATGGATTGAGGAGAATGCGTGGTGGGGAGGAAAGAAGGTGGCGGTATAAGATGGGAGGTAGCTTTTTTAGTGTCTGGGATGCGACTGGTCTGCCATTGAGCAAGGCCCCCCCTTCCAAAACTCTAAAACAGTCTGTGATTGTATGCAGGCAGCGGTCCCTCTGGGCAACCACGCTAGTCTGCCAGGCAGGCCCGAATCTTGGCATCAGTTGCCATGATCCCAATTACCCGGTATATTTCCGATTCTGGCGCTGTCAGCATGTATGAAGTACGAAGTATGCGATGCTAAGAATACCTTCATCACAGCCGAGTGTCCTATTTGGATGGTGCTACGAGTCCCAGGTTTCCTCCCGTCCCACCCAGCACTCCGTCAAGATAAATTCCATAGGATTAAAGTCCCAGAATGAGGGTCACTACTCTCTTTTCCGCATTTTGTACGGCGGCCGTCGCCAGCGCTGAGCTCGCCAAGATCTACATCCAACCCGTCTCAACATCCACCACCACCCAGACAGCCCCCGACTTCCTCGCCGACATCGAATACCACGTCGCAGACTCCTCCATCTCCGAAATAGTATCTTACGAGTTCCCCGAGATCCCCGAAGACGTCGAGACAGTCCGCATCGGCCTCTACGACAGCTCCTCCAAGTCCTGGATAGCTTCCTCCCTGGCCTCCGTGGAGAACTTCAGCAAGGGCTACGCCCCGGTCATTTTGCTATCCATCGACCAGGCTGGGCGACCGATTGGAGTCACCTTCAAGGGAACCCTCATAGACGCGGGCCAGACGAGAGACTTTGGCCCCAAGGCCATTGTGTCGGTTACGAGGAAGGGCGCGCAGCCTGAGCTGAACAAGCCGGTTGTGCTGTCGCCGGAGGGTAGGAAGATTGCAGAGGAGGAGAAGACTTTCCTACAAAAGTTCGTCTCGCGATTCCTGCCTCTACTGCGTCTGGATTTGCACTTACTGATTTTCTCGCAGGTACTGGTGGGTGATAGCGGCTGGTATGCTGTTGATGATGTCGGGTGGAGGAGATGGGAAATAGAATTTTGGCCTTGTATTAATAGACCGCATGTCCATACGATCTCGCTTAGCGTTCTCACTAGTTTTACATCACAGATTCCTAACCGATACCAGATGATAATGACATCTTCGTGATATCCTTCATTCTAACACGCATGCTCCACGAACCGGACTCGCATCACGCCTCTACCATCTACTGTCCGTCCTAATAACGCGGACAACGTGCCCGGCTTCATTTCGCGTTTAGTAGAATAAGTATCAAATAACTATAGTATTAAAACACTGTAAGGAGCCCTTAACCGGCCGTCTAACATCGACATGATACGAACCAGAAAGGCCGTATCCTATGACCTCTGGGGTATCCCTCCAAACAACCTGAAGTCGCTCGCCATTCCATGCCTCTATAACAGTTCGCTTTCTTGATTGGCCTGAAAACCCCAATCCAAAAATTTGCCTTCCCATGCAAACCCTTTCCCCTTAACTCCGTTTATCTAACGCCCTAATACACTATGATTGCGGGAATAAACATGAACATAATGAACGGGGGGCTGTCGAACGTTCGCCGCAACCCCCCCTTCCCAAAAATTTGTAAGATGAGCTCGCTTCTTTCTCGGCCGACAGTTAGCGAGCCAGGATAAGGAATGGATTGAAAAAGAAGAAGAAGAAGAAGAAGAAGAAAAAAAGAAAAGAAAGAAAAAAAAAGGGGGGGAAAGAGAGCGAGTGAAGAGAAAGATTAGAAAAAAAGAATAACAAGGCGAATCCCCACAAAAGGGGGGCTAAACAATTCGCTATGGTGTCCACTCAACCATCCGCATTCTCCGGCGGAGCAGTGGTGGCATCTGCAGAGACTGCGGCGGTCTCGCCATTCGGGCTTGTCACTTCGGGTTCCTCTAATCGATTGTTTTTGCTAGGAGAGCTCTGGGCTGATGGCTGGAGTGTGTAGCCTGGGCACCTTTCCACTAAGCCTTTGTAATATGCCACAAGCACGTCCGGATTAGGGACAATCTTCCAGTCTACCCTATAGAGGAACTCGAGCTCGAGGAGCTTTAGTTCTGCAACGCGAACACCGCCGACCTTGGCGTACGTCGCGTTGTTCCAGAAGGAATCCGATAAACCCTTGGCGGCAACAGTAGCTGCGGTAATGAGAAAGCGATGTACTGTAAGAGTGTTGATGGTGAACTCGGGATATAGCGCGCATAGGCGATCAATATAATATACCATTGATAGTAGCAACGGTGGCGACAAGGTCGCATGGTGAGCTAGACGGTTTAGGTAGTCCAGTACAGAGATGCCAGGGGCAGTCCTATACATGATGGGCGGTTAGTACATGACGGAGGAAAAAAGGAAAAGAATATAAAAGAATTGCTGGCATCAGACGGCGATGCGACATGACGAGGAGTGGTGCCATACCTAGAATGGAAGCGGGTTAAGCTGCCGGAGCGCAAGGCAAGGCCGTCATTCGTCTCGATTAACTCAGAGAGCATGTGGGCTATTAGGATGACCATATCCCCCACGGGACAATTCTCGTATGCAAGCGGAAGTATCTTCGGCTCGGCTGGCAACGTTCTATGTCGCTGGGCTGGTCGAGCAGACTCTTGCGAACCAGCACTTTGAGAAGATTGTGCCCGGCCGTCCTGAGTAGTGTTGGGCTCTGGCGCGGGGGAATTGGGTCTCCTCTTGACGGACTGCGGCTTCTTCGACATAGTTTGCGCATCGGCATGCGACCGGTGGGCATTAGGTGTCCTGTGGACTGCTAGGACTTGGGGGTCGTCTGAACTGGAAGACTGGGTCGGCATACTCCCCCCGGACGGGGCAAGCTCGGAGGCAGGTCTGTCGCCGGTACCGCCTAGAAAAGGTTGCATATTGGTCGGAGACGACATCATAGTCCTTGCCGTCGGGGAAATGGTTATTGCTTTAGGCGACTGCGACAGACCGGCGCTCTGCCGGCTAACACTGCGTGACGAGGAGGAAGGGAGACTCGGCGACCCTTGGGGCGTTCTGGCGGGGACGTACTGGAAGGTCCGAGGAGAAACATTCTTGGAAGAGCTAGGGCTAGTAATTATGGGTGAAGTCGTCAACATGATGTTGGAAAGTCATTGTTTGGAGGCAGGCATGCAGAGGTGCGGGTGGTTGCGAGCGATAACTCCTCCAAGGTGGGGGATAGACCAAGCCTAGGAAGAGAGAAATATCGGGTGTCGATCTGGGAGCCCATATCAACCTGCGGAGGGCGATACCAGTGGCATAAAAAGACCACGAGACAGCCAAGAAACGAAAGTCAGTCACCACACGAATGGTAGCACTACCCCGGCACAAGGATCGCTTTGAGTTTTCCAAATGGAACCGACCCCGTAGATTGGAAGCTCGATCGATGCTTGGACAGACGCTTGACCAGAACGCTCACCGAGCACAATGCAGCCTTTGGAGAGGAAAAAAAAAAAAAAACTGGAACCTTGAAGAATACATGTACAAGAGGTACGTACCAGGTACTAATTTATGTACTCGGGATCTGATTCGCTTATTTTTATTACAGACAGCCAACGATGTCCAATTTGGGGAAGAAGAACACCAGGCAAGCATTCAATAGCGGGGCAATTTAGTCAGCAGGACAGGAGCGGGGAGTGCTTCCGAGTGTCATCCCTTCCATGGCCCTTTCCAAGCCACTGTCGGACCAGTAAGAGTACCTGGCTCAGGTCTGTTTTCAGTGTACTTGTACACTTTACCAGCTTGTACCTTCAACTCAGGAAGCTGGCGATCATGTCGCTTTGGGTAGGGATGAATCAGAGGCTTTTTCCTGCCTTTGCCTTTGCTCTGAATGAATGACTTTTTTTCCAGCCACTGATAACAGCCTTGCATTGGCCAGTTGGGCTTTCTATCAACAAGAACGATATTTCTCGTCTTCTGGCAGGAAACAACATTGAAATTTGATACATTTAATCCTTTTCTTAGTTAACAGCTTCAAAAAGGCTTTTCCTTAATCTCTAAACCACCAAAACCGAGTTTTTCTTACTCCTTGACTGTCACTCTATAACTCCTCCTGCTCCTCAATACTAGTGGCTCCCCCCATCACCACCGATCCCCCCTAGCCACAATTATTGCATCACGATTTGCCTCCATCATAGTTGTACTTCCGGGAGGCGTTTTGTGTTTAGCCGTTCTCTCCCCCGATCCGAGCATCCCCATCCCCAACGTACCTCATTTGGTCTTTTCTACTTTGTTTTACGGGATATATATAAGATTGCATCCGCCCATTTCTTCAGGAAACCCCGCATATCGAGGCAGCATCGTCGCGAGTTCACCACGTACGTCATCAGTTTAGCGAAGTGATTTGGAGACTTTCGACCCTATAGACGGCATACCTAGAGCGCAGCCGAGAAGCACGAAAATCGACAAGTTTGACCGTTTCTCCCCCTTCGCGATCTCCTAGATAGACACCACCCACCTCCGCCCTTGCCGATCCTCAAAACGTCGCTCATGGGTGATCACGAGACGTCGATGCTGTTGGCACAGTTGCGCTCAGCATCAACATATCCCGAGCAAACAGCTGCCCTACGGTTGCTCAAGAACGAAATCGTTGGGCACACCCAGAAGAAGGAACTATGGGTTGCGGCGGGCGTTCTAGAGCCCATTGTTCGCATCCTCTCGGCTTCTAATCCTCCGAGCAAGCTTAACGGAAACGACGCGAGGTTTGGCACCAATGCCGCGAGGACGGTTACCGAAGAGGAGGAGGCGGTACGACTCCAGGCAGTCCAGGCCCTATCGACCATCGCCAGTGGTAAGTTGGTTCCGGGTGTAACCTAGCCCCCTAGACCTGGCTGTATATTTTCTGTCTTCTGCCCTCGATGAGATATTAGATCTCAGTATCGGTATGCTAACGACAGTAACCGTCATTACAGGAGGCCCACCCTTTCTCCCCCCTCTGCACGCTACCGGCGCTATATCCGCTATTTTAGCGACTCTGTCGCCTTTCACGAATTCTCCCCATGTCGTATACGCCTCTCTCCGAGCTCTTAGTGTAATCGCCGATGCCGCGACGGTCGCACCGTCAGCCTCGTCATTCGATCTTCAGGTCCTAGCCGACAGTCTCTTCACACCCACTCACATCCACTCATTACAAGGCATACTTCTATCAACCTCTCACGACAGCGTAACCCAATCTCAGATCACCTTAGCAGCCAACTTGATCAGTCGATTATGTAGGGATGCGAATCACCGGCTTGCGCTGTCAAAAGCCAATGGCATCTTAGACGCCCTCGCCACCCGTCTTGCCAGTTTTGTTGTCGCAGAGGGTCTCGTGATACCGGAGGCGGAGTGGGCGAGAAACGGCCGCCCAGCTGATGTGCTGGAGCATATTCCGGCCCCGGCGCCGAGTCATGCCAAGATTGGCCCCATTCTCCATGCTCTTGCAACCATCATCTCGGATTCCCGGTACCGAGCGTTCATGCTCCTCACGTCGCCCGCAATCCTTGCCGTCTTCCCGGTTACCCAGTTCACTCCAGCCCCCGCTGTGAGAGCCGCCTGGCAGTCTACCGGGCTTTCCGGTGTTCCGTCCGGCGAGTCTCTCAGCGCGATGGACTATCTCCTACCGCCTATGCCAATTCAACGAGGTGCTCGCCGGCCTCGGCGTAAGTCTGTGTCCGTCGAACCCCGGGAGCGCAAATCCGGATTGGTAACTTCAACACATGAGCACGTGCGCTCGGAGTCCTATGGACACGTGGTGGAGTCCCAGTCCGGCGAAGGCGAGGTTCCGGAAAGCCCTCTGATCCCATATTTAATCTATCTAAGTCGGTCAAGTGACGACCTGGTGCGACTGATGGCTATTGCAGTGTTGACGCCCTTGGTCAAGGCGGACTTTGTTACCAAGCCTGGGAGAGAAACTATGATCGCCACATTAATTATTCCAACACTAACTCGGCTTATTCGAGATCACTTGGAGAAACAATGTACCAAGGACTCGAGGTTTGTGGTCGATGCTTCGACGAAAGAGACGTGGGAGATTTTGGAGCTCGCGCCGGTCCTTTTGGCGAGGCTCATTCTTGACCATGAGGTGCTCCAACAAGCAGCTTTTGATTGCAAGGCCATTGAGACTTTGTCGAAGTTGCTGCAGGAGGCTTACAAGCCAGCCGTCTCGACGCAGCCTAAAATGTGGTCCCCGAATCCAGGTTCCGGTATGGACATGGACGAGAGCTCGGCCGCTTGCAGGCTCGGCCAGGCTGGTGGATTGCCTCTGCTTATGCACCGTATCAGGCTACGCGAGAGTGCTTTAAAAGCCATTGCATCCTCATTAGCTAAGGAAGATTACCGAAAAGCTTTCGTGGAACTTGACACCGTTCCGTACGTTATCGAGTCGCTCTCACAATACCCGGGGAAGCCCCTTCAAGCCAAGGAGCGTCCTCGGCGCCAGGAAAAGTCAGAAGAGGATGCGCCCGTGGTCCCCAAGCCCGGTTATGGAGAGAACCCTACCTGCGTGATCATTGGAGCTTGCCATGTTGTTCGGATGCTGTCACGATCGGTGAGCATCCTGAGGACGGCTCTTGTGGACTATGAGGTTTTCATACCCATGCTCAAGTTCTTGCGGCATCCAAACGTAGATGTCCAGATTGCAGCAACGGCGGTGATAGCCAACCTCTCAAGCACAGCGTTCAAGCGGCGTTTGAAGGTGTGTATAGTGTGT
>JUDQ01000175.1:9908-68876 GCA_000812075.1 Scedosporium aurantiacum
TGCTCAAACCCCCAAGAATATTGAAGGCCGGCAGAGATTTACATCTTGATACACAAAGACCAGTGGCGCAGTACACGATAGAAAGAAGAAAAAGAAAAAAAAAAAAAGACTCGAAAATCCTTAAATCTCGAGGGACAATGATAATGCCGCTCCTGGACCTGAGCGACAGTCGATCCTGGCTCATCGCTCCCAAACCGAGATTTTTTTTGTTCTTCTTAGTCTTTTAACTACTAATACCTAATACCACCGCTTCCTTCTTAGAGATTATCTCGTAGATCAGGATCGCAGCACAACTGAGATTTGCTTCGCTCTTTGCTCTTCGCTCTCCCACCATCACCATCTCCATCACCCTCTCCAAATCCCGATCCAGACCCAGATCCCATTTTCCAGATCCAAATTCCACCCCTTCCTGGCCTCCCATCTCCTCCTCTTGGTCCAAGTGTCTCAAGGGGTCCGCAATGGGATGAAAGTGTATCATCCGTGCTCATGGCGACATGGCGACATGGCCTCTTTTCTCTCATGTCGTCGCCACACTTTTCGCCTCCATCTGTCGATTCCATCAATCGTTTTCATTCGTAGTTCCTGTTAAGAAAGGGGGGAATGAAAAAGAAGAAAGAAGGAAAGAATCAATCCCATCTCCGTTTCCCCCCCTCAAACACCAGCCAACTCCTCTCCCATCTCCCATCTCCCGTCCCCCTCCCGTTTTCTGCCCCCTTCAGATGCGGCCGGTTCTGTCTCGAATTCTCGTTCCGGCTAAATTTCCACCAACTCCAAGAGAAAAGAAAAACGTTCGAAAATGAACCCCCCCCTACATTTGCACTCCTTCTTTCTCCCTTTCTCGCTAATTGTCCTAGAACCCGTTTTTTTCTGATCCGCCGACTCCCCTCAATTTTTTTCTTCTTTTTTTTTCTTCTTTTTTTTTTCGCGCCTTCCGCCTCGTTTGCGTAAATCTTCCAACTACATGTTAGACGTCTTACTTTATAATATTCGTGTGTTCTTCTTCAAACGAAACACGAAGCGGTGATGTAGGAGTAGGAGTCGGAGTAGGAGTCGTTGGAGAGACACATCGTGGCTTCATGTCGCTAGAGATGGAGAGAGTATCGGTGGAAAATAGCACCATCAACCGTACGCCGACTCTTTCTCATTGGGGGGTCTCAGAAGGGGGACAAGGAAAATATGTGGTCCAACCCAACAAGGACTGAAATGCAAGTGCTTTTTCCTACCCAGCCTCACTCAACCCGCAGTATCTCCAGGGGGAGGGACAGGGGGAGGGACAGGGGGAGGTGTGAGAACATCCAAGACGAACCCAAATGGCATGAACTTGAGCACAGGCTTCGGCGTGGTCTGAGAGACGCAAATCATCAACGACCCTGTCCCTGATCCATATGGTATCAATTGATGTGTATCCGACCTGAAGTGAAGTGGTGAAGTGGTCAGGACGGTTTCGTCCCAGTCCACCAAGTCCTTATTCTTCCCCCACCCGAGCCAGCCTCCCAACACACAATGTGATGGGATGGCGTCTCCCCCATTGCACGCACCCTCGTCCCAGCTTCGAGTGATGCGGTACAAGTTTCAGTGGGCGGTTAACACGGACAGCCGGTTCATAGGTTCATAGGGCCAGGCCGATACTACACTACCCCATTTTCTCTCTGTCGTCATCGCAACAGGTCATCTTCGGCTCAGGGTTCCGAAATTTCTTTGGGGGAAAAACGATGACAGGGGACATGGGTATGCAGAGAGAGCGTCCACCTGCGACGGAAGGGAAAAGGTGTACTTGGTAAATGCATGCAGCGTCGAAATCAAAACCCAAGTTGATTCATGGGTTTGCCTCACCGTCCAAGTAAAGCCGAGGAGGCGTCTTCTCCCTCAGGGACCCATACTTGAATCGATAGTTTAGTGGCAAAATCTCCAATGCAAAGGAATCCAAGGGTTGGGAAATGGGAAATGGGGACTGGGGAATACGCATGACATCGATGATACTGATCAAATGTCTATTTCGTAATAGTCGTAGAGATAAAAGGTAAACTCAAATGTAAGGTCGTATTAGTGGAGATCGATGAGAGTCTAATTCGAATCCAACGCAGCCAACGATGCAAATCGCAGAAGATCAAAAGACGAACAAATGAAACGTAACGAGAGCCATCATTACATATCGACCAGGTTCAATCCATTGTGGGTAACCGACGACAAGATAAGAAAGAAGGAAACAGGGCAAAAAAAGAAAAGAAAAAAAAAACAAAAACAGGGAAAGAAAACCCCCAAAAAGGAGGCAACTGACGATCCAAAACGCCAGAGCAAAGCCGATCATCCGCATCTCGTCGTCTTGTCCTCAACTCTCCTCTGGCTCCCCGTTCCCCCCGGAATCCGTTATATCCTCCCAGCGTCATCTCTCAACTGCCGAACAAATGAAAAAAAAGACAAAAAGAATGGTAAAGAAAAAAAACCAAAACACATCTGAATCTCGCCTCTCGCCTCTCGACCCCTTCCCTCCCTCATCTCCCTCCTCCTCCTAATAGGTAATCGTGACAGCCTTCCTCGAGTACTTCTTCCCATCCTCCTTGATCAAATTCTCAAAAATCCACCTCCCAACATCCTCCCTCGTAATCGTGTATCCCACCGCCTTACTCTCCACCCCCTTCTCCAAATCCTCAACCCCAACCCGAATCTCCTTCTCCCCCTTCTTCTTCCCCTCCTCCCCGTCCTCGACCTCGTTCTTCAACAAACTCGGCCTGATAATCGTATACTCCTCCCCACACCCCTTCAACCTCTCCTCCACCTTCTTCTTATCCACATGCGGACTCTTCAAAAGCGCATAAAGCGGCAAAAAAGCAATCGGCACGTCCCTGCCAAAATCGCTAATCCCCGTCGTCGTGACCGCCACGATCCTCGGCCTTCCCACTTTCCCGCCCTCGCGCCTCAACCTCTCCAGCGCCGCCAACACGGCGTCGACACCCTTCTCGCACACGTTGGGGTCGTCGAGCGACATGGTCTTGAAGCTCATGAGGGCGCCGATGCTGAAGACCACGACGTCGACGAGAGAGGTCGGGTTGGTGGGGGAGACGAGCACGCGGGACACGGCGTCGACGTCGTGGGCGTTGCCTTGGATCACGGTGAGCTTGTCCTGCGGGATGGAGGGGACGGCGGAGAGGGAGGTGGTGAGGCGCGAGGGCGTGCGGCAGAGGGCGAGGCAGGTGGCGCCGGCGGAGAGGGAGTGGCGGAGGGCGAAGTGGCCGCAGCCGTTGCTGGCTCCGATGAAGGCGATGGTTTTGGAAGACATTTTTGGAAGTGAAGAGGTGGGGATGTATTTAGGTGGGTTTAATGTGTGTGTGTGTGTGTTGGTGTGAGTGTGAGTGTATGTGTATGGGAGTGTGGGAGTTGGTGGCGCTTGTTTAAGTGGCTTGGGTGAATCTTCGATGAGATGAGGGTAGATCAAAGTGGTGTAAGTGTAATTGTATGAGGAGAGTAAAGTAGTAAAGTAGTGAAGTAGTAGTGGTGTTGGACTTCTTGATGATGATGATTCTGATGATGAGGAAAAAGGGAAACAAACCTCCATCTCATCAAGGAGTTCCTCCATCTTTATACTTTTCCCATCCCCCCCAAGGTTCCAAGGTTCTACTCCTCTCTCCCTCCCACACACAACCATCCAAAAGGTCCCTCACCCAAATCTCAATCTCAATCGCATTCGCATCTTCGGCAACCCTCCCACCCAAAAAAGCAGAAGCAGGATCCTCGTCATCTCACAGCCCAGTCGCAAACCCAAACAAACACACCTAAACCCAACTCGGCCCTGACCCCTCGGGAACAAAGCCCCCCCATGCCATGCCAAGAAAAACGCCATCTTTCCCTTTCCACCCAATCAGCTCCTTCCCGAGAAACGCCACCAGCGGCATCTCCCTTCAACTATTCCTCCGATCTTCTCCACTTCCTGCAAGCCACCAAGCCACCAAATCCGCCCTTGTATCCTGCCCCTGGCAATTCGTTAGGAGCATTCATAGAACGATGCTGTAAATCGCTAACAGGGACAGGTGGATCGCGACAACGCCACAAAGCCCTATGAATCCCCCCGATCGGGATCCACCTTCGACAAAATGGACCCCAAAAAAAAAAGAGGCTTCTCGCTTCGCCCTTTCGCGTCTTTTCGGCCTTGACAACCACTTCAATGCTCCATCTGGATCGTCGAGGATGACGCCTGAACGAGCTCGTAGATTAGTTCTTTCATCACACCACGCCGTTTGTTGCGCAAGCTCCCCCCCCCCCCCCTCGAAACGACGTTGATTCGGATCCCTGCATCGTGGGACGTGGCATTTTTGACTGGTTGTTAATCTGTTTTATTCTGGTGCCTGGTTCAAGTTTTGGGCTTTCTTCTTCATTAAGCAATTTGCGTCGTCGTCGTGGCTTCGTGGCTTCGTGGCTTCGAGACAAGCACCTTGCAAGGATGACCGATATCTCCGCAAAATCTAGGATATCATGTTTACCATGATGAACAAGTCCCCTTCGTGCTTCCTAAAATAATCCTCAAGAAAATAGACCATTCGGCGAGAAGGGCCGCAGAGAGCGTTGATCTCTCCAAAAAGGACAGCATTACTTCGTAGGCTAGCTCCATCTCCGCACTCGCATTCGCATTCTCTGTGGCCGAGTTCCCAAGACCAACCGAATTCATCTTTGCATCATCTGCTGTGCCCCAACCTTTAGAAATCGACGCCAAGGCACATAAATGGCAACCGGCCCCCAACACATCTTCATCAGGATACATCTTCATCAGGATCATAAGAAGTATTGTACGATATTCGCGTTACACTAACCATACTTTCTCTACCAAAGTCACAAGTGTACAGAAGATTCCGTCTTTAATGAACTCTGCCGCAATGCAATCGATCATTCTCAATGTTTTTTTCCCCGGTTTGATTCCCGTCTTCAGAGCCTCAGCCGAGAGCCAAGAAGACACAACATCAAAAAATAGCCATGTAAATCATCAATCTGTACAGAGAAGCCGAAGGACAGAGAAAAAAAAGTATAGGAAAAATGGGAAGGGGTAAAATGAATGGAGAGTAAAATGGAAGATTCAACAGGATTAACAGCAAGAAAAAGAAATCGATGATGCATTACCAATACTAGAGCAAAAATAAAATAAAAAATCAATCCTTAGACGAACAGAGTAAAGAACAGAAGACGAAAAAAAAAGGGGGCAAAAATCGCAAGTCAAAAATATGATCTCAAAATTCTCAATCTCTCTCTCGAAAAAACTACACCCACAACAACGCACCCAACGCAACAATCACCGCCAAAGCACTAGCAGGCCCCTTCTTCCCCGCCGCGCCATCCCTCGTATTACCCTCCGTGCACGACTGCGCAAACGAGTTGCCGCCCTGGCACTCGTCCGACACCGTGCCGCCGCTGCTGGACGAGCCGTCGCCGCCGTCGGATCCGTGCGCCGTGCTGCCGCTTCCGGGGTTCGTGCCTCCGGGAATCTGCGAGACGCTGTCGTCCGATTGCGAAGCGCCCTTGGTCATGTCGCGACCGGTCGCCGCGAAGCTGGAGAGGATGGTGTTCTTGTTCGTGTCCTCGACCGTGTCGTTGGTGGCGCGGTAGTCGTTGTAGATGTAGCTCTTGCCCTTGTTGGTGCCGGGGGGGCTGTTGGCGTTGAAGCACTGGATCTCGATCTCGCCGAACGTGGCGTAGTAGTAGCCCACGCGCTTGATGTCCTCGCCGTTCCAGTCGATCACGCCGCCCGCCCAGTCGATGGTGCCCTTGGCGTTGGACTCGGCGCCGCCGGGCCAGATGGACAGCTGCACGCGAGCCGGCGTCTGGGGGAAGTCCCACTGGTTGGCGGTGGCGTTCCACGTGTCCTTCTTCTCTTTGGTGCGCTCGACCTGGCCGTCAACAACCCACTGGATCTGGTCGGGGGTCCATCGGATTTCGTACTCGTGCCAGTTCGCAAACGTGTCCGATGACATGGAGATGTTGTAGCTCTGGTCGTCTATATGAGAGTCAGTGTCGGAAATCTAGGTCACCCTCTTTTTTTTTTTTTTTTTTTTTCCCACTCCTCATCATTCTGAGCGTTTCGCGGTCGTTAAACTTACACTTGGGAATTCCCTGGAAGTAGTAGTTGGTCTGCGACGTCTCGAGATCCACGCCAACCCACTCGTAGTCAATCTCATCCTTCACGTCACCATACAAGATGAACGCCGTCACGACACCCCTACCGCGAGAAGTCTTGATCTTGGCCTTGACGGTTCCGTACCACATGTACACCGTAGAAGCCATCACGGTACCCACGCTCTGGGGGGGCATCGTCAGCAGGATGTTGCCGTCGTGCGCGAAGGGCTTGCCCTGGTACACCCAGTCGGCCTTGGACGCGTCGCCGAGATATTTGCCCATTTCCACAATCCTGTCCAGGGAGTTCATGGGGTACTTCTTGTCCTGGCATACGGGGGCCGGCGCGCACGAGTCGAGAGAGAAGGACATTCGGGGATCGCAGCCGCCGAGACAGAAAGCTCCAGTACCACACTGTCCGTATTCTATTCGTGATTGACGCGTTAGTAACTAGCGGTGGTTTTTTTTCTCCTATATCAAACTTATTCTCTTTTCAGGATGGAAAAAGAGCTCCCTGCTTCCGGTTCATCTTCGAGGACCACACTTACGGGAACAGCAAGGCGCCGACTCGGGACACTTCTTGTCAAGCGAGCATGTTGGAGGATCTTGCGCAAGAACCGTGGTGGCCTGCAACAAGGCCACAAGGGCCATGGGCAGAAGTGAGCCGAGCATGACGGAGATATTATCGAATTGTTGTCCAGATATTAAGAATTAAGATATATATGTTGATGTTGTCGAAAGAACTTCGAAAAAAAAAGACCTGGTGTTCACCACAATGGTACGCTACCTTAAAAAACGAGCGAAAAGGTGTCGTCCAGGTGGAATATAAAGGTGAGACACAGGTTTCTATTGTGTCTGTTGAATTGTGTATGTGACGCGACAATAAATATTGTGTTTCCTTTTTGTTTGCTGAAGATGAGAACTGGCCGTACTCTTATGCCACAGCTCCAAATATGCTGGAAAAAAAATCTCAATTCTTCTCCGAATTAAGCCAAAGTTGCCAGTGAACGAATGGACCAAGACCGAGCCACAAAGGAGCCTATTCACAGAGTTCTTTTGTTGTCGAGTCGTCAAAGAGCCAATTCGGGTGGATGCAGCGCGTCTGAATCAACTTGCAGTCGACGAGCGTACAAGATCCAGCAAAGGCGGCTTTCTCCGACCGGATTAGGAAACTCCCAAAGAATTCCTGGGTAACCCGAACGAAAAAAAAAGGGGAGAAGCAGAAAAAGACGCAGATTTGCTGGGAGGTCGATCAGGAAACGAAAGTCAGGAGATCACTGCCAAAATCGAGTCCGGGAAAACGATCGCGTGTTCGAGAAAGGGGGCGGAACGAATCGAGTGTTGTAACGAGCGTAGGGAAGTTTTTTTTTTTCTCAGAGTGAAAAACCTCGCGAGGATATAAACGAAAGTGGCCTCGAGAAGAGTTGAGGAGAGAAAACGAGCCGAGGGAAATAAAAGGTGATGAGGAAAACCCTTTGGATAAAAACGAGCGATTGGGTTGAGGGGAAACTTGGAAAGGCTACCTAGACTCCAAAAGGGAGAGAAAGAGGAAAGAGGGGACAAGAAAGGCCACAAGTGGAAATATACGGTCTCACTTATTACGAGGGAGGCGAAAAAGCGAGGTTTCTCGGGTCAAATGCTACAATGCTACCATACAACTGATCAATATGACTCTTGCAAGTATACTTCATTGTCGTATCAATACAGTGCAGTCCTATTCATTCCTATCAATTGCCTGCCGTTATACCCTCTCCAATGCCTGATCAGTGATATGCCATGCCACTCTCCAAGCAATACGAAGTCAGTTTAGGTACTCCCACAGTCCAACATGCGTGAAGTGGAGGGATTAGCGTCAGGGAGGGAGGGTAATATTATCTGTCTCGCTATTCATGTACACTGCGAAGTACACTACTCGTTTGATACTGCAATCTAGGGACGAGGAAAAAAGAACATTGAAGGGCGAGAAGGAGGGTGGACTGAGCATCCCATACGAAGCACCAAGCAAGGAACCAAGGACGAAGTATGCACAAAAAGGCCCACCTGAAGTCTGGGATGTACTGCTACGGCCGTGCCCAGTCAAAAACTCGACGAATCCGGGGTATCTCTACTTGGCAATGCCGCACTCATGACCGTTTATGACAAGATTATTTTGCTAGACATTCTTCGACCTATCTTAATAGTACGAAGTATTAGTTCAGACGAAAAGCACTCATACGACAATCCTAACATCTCCACTAACGGCCAAACGCTCCACCCCCTTCGCCCTCTTAGTATATATACACTACGAAGTACTCGTCTCCTGAAGGCTTCTCCTTACCAGCCCTTGCCCGACCCTCACCAGGGATGTTGGGCCCTGGTTTCCCGTGAACCTACGAAGTAGGTAGACCCGGCCACGACACGGACGTGGAACAAAAGAAAACCATGAAGCCAGGGCGAGTGTGCTTCCCTCCATGCAGAAAGCGTGGTGGGTCAATGTGGAGAGCTTGGCTTCTAACGGTCCTGCACGAACAATTTCTGCTTTTAATGCACTGCACTGATCAGGATTTGATTGACCAGTGCATGTACAGTACTTTACCACCACTTTAAGCTTGGACACGTTCGCATAGAGGCTTCTTGTACTGTACTAGATCCCCATTTTAAATTGGTGGCGCCGAGACTGGGCTCGTATTGGCCCTCATTAGTCGTTCATCTGTAATGGATGGTCCGGGACCCCTGCCTCTCCATTCGAGTCCAAAAGGGGACAGAGAAGTACTTCGTAATCTCCTCTTAATGCACTGCTGTATGAAGTATGTACGGGATATCTGATCAAGGTCTGTGGCTTTGTGCGAAGTACTTCAGACTTGTAATTAGTGCAGTCTGGCAGGGAGACCGAGTTTACTTGTACGAAGTACAAAACAAAATATTGACGGAGTGGCCCAAAATAAAAGAGCAATAACGAGCCTGATGCTTCTCCAATCTGGGACAAGTAGCTCACACAATTGATTCCTCGATACGAGAAACAACGTCAATGTCTCTCGCTGGCAGACCCACGCTGTTCACCGTTTCCTCTCATCCTCGAAGATCGTGACCACCCGTTGCCCTCAGACCACAATGCCACCGTTTTTCCCCTTCCTTCGGTGGGGTCCTTCAACATCGGATGAGGAGGAGAAAGACCACTACAATAGTGTAATGCTTCGCACCATTCATCCTTCGGACGTATATTCGGTACATCCCCCAGATTCCATCAGGGGAACAGACACCAAAATAGCTCCATAGCGTACTTCATACTAAACTAATCTTAGCCGGAAGCAAGGCACACACACACACCTGAGTGTACAAGTACTTCGTCCACTCCTTCGTACCTCATAAGGAAAAACACCATTGACCACACGTGCCCGAAAACGCCTTAGCCTGGCCTAGACACCCACCACCAGGCTTCGTAAAAGAGGATCCCAAAACCCCGAATTTCAGTGATCGGTCGCGTTGCTGCCCTGATTCGACAGTGTCGCAGTCCCGTGGAACCTGGAAGGGTCGGGGGGGGGTCGTTCATCCGTTATCATTATCCGCCCGTACCTGTGCTCTTGAACTCGTTTCCCAGCGAGTTCTTTCCTAGACGGGGAAAAAAAGTTGTGGAAATTTGCATGAAACGGTTTTCCTATTTTTATGAAAGTACAAAAGTAAAAAGCCACTGGCTTTTCTCCGGTGATTACACTACTTCGCAGGGTCTTCAAAACCCTCCACAGATTTTGATGTTGGTTCAAGTCGTTGGGGTCAAATCCCCACACGAGATGGAGCATCTCGGATCCGCACGATGTTTCATTGGGCCATTCGGTTCTCGACTCTTTATGGAACAATGCCCACAAAGTCCAGTCAGGATGTACTTCGTAGTGTACTTTGTGTGTGAATATCTCACATCTGACGCTCATGCAGATTTACCCACACTGGAGGTGTGAGCTCTGGGCTTCAAATTGGTGCCCTTCTTTCCCTACAAGCGGATTTGCATGCTCTCGCGGAGTGTCCATGAGGTATTGAGAGCCTTCTATACTTTAAGTTTCTCACATCCACGAAGCAGGCTACCAAGCATGACGGAGCAAAGCATCACAAAGTACTCCATACTTCGAAAATAATCGGCAACTGCCGAATCATACCATAAAGAGCGGTAATATAGATAACCTAATGTTCAAGTCCTTTAGTGTAGAGAAGTGCCCACTCTGGCATTAGCCGCGAGATTTTACAACTTGATGACCTATCGAAGAGCCCGTATTCAAAAACGAAGGCTTCATCTGAAGAACTGCTAGGAGATAGAGAACAATGTCAAACGGCTCCATCATCATCCATCGGCAAATTCCACCACGTGACCAAGAGTCAAAGTTCGAAATGATAATAAAAAATAAAAATAAAAACGGAAAAAACGGCTATGTGCACAACAGTTCAGCGATCTAATCGAGCATCCCAGCTGATTACAATACGTCGGGACCTCTGAACCGATGATCGCAATCGCCAGTCTAAATCCACTTCTCCTGTCCATCCAAAGGCGATGGGGGCTAGACTCGACCCAAAAAACTCCTCAAAACCAGGTACACACGAGCCAAATGTCGTCATAACTATTAGTTTATTCCCTTGGGATGTGTGGTGTACTTTCGTACCTTCCCCACGCTCTCCCATCCACAACCACACCGCACTATTTCGGACGCTTGTTGTCGAGGTATGTACTGTACTTGGCGGTACAAATAGGCAATTAGTTCATGGGGGTGTGAACCGATAGAAGGTCCACGTGGTGGTTGAGCTTCAGAAGTCTCCAGATGTACCTGCATACCTCCAGCAAGGCTGAGCGGATCACTCGGAAAGGGCACGAACGAGTCATCAAGCCAGCTTTCAACTCGCCTTGATAAGGCAAATGCCTCTCAAAATAGTTGCATGCCGAGCAATCCGACCAAAACATTCACATGTCCCGTGGCGCATCAAGTCCACATGAGTGGAGAACGATTAAAAGAACGAGGGGACACCCCAGCATCCCATCTATTGGGGGGTATAGACTTCCTGTAATCTCAGAAAAAAGAAACACAATTTCACCTGCATCCTCACTCGACTGCACTGTCTGTAAATGATCAGACGCTTAGCAGCCAAGTAAACGTTTGAATACCAATCTGGAAAAGATATATAAATCCCCCCAAACGCAAAGACAAACATGTTTGATTCTGCCTTCACTCTGAAAAAAAGGGAAAAAAAGAAAGGTGAAGAAAAAAGTGAAAAAAACTCAACTTTCCGACCTGTCGTCCCTTTGATTAAATTCCTTTTGCGAACCGCCTATCCGTCCAAAGTCGCATCAAACCGTCCTGACCCTGTTACCCTTTCGTCCCCGATACCCGGGGACGAAACCAGAAAAGAAAAGAAAAGAAAGAAGAAAAAAAAGAAGAGAGAAAATAAGAACATAAGGAGAAGACGACGACGAAAAGGGGAAAAAAACATGGTGATGATGGAAGTAGTACAAGGGCAACAGCCATCATCGCGTGCTGATGCCGGCGGGACTGCTTCGAGCCGGAATTCTGTAAAGCAGGCGAGCTCACCAGAGCTTGAGCTCGTCGAAATAAAATACATGGTTGACATTATCCATCTCGACCTGTGATGATCAAAACCCTTGTGGGTCCATGCTGATAACCTTTCCGTGCAGTGGACCCATGAGGGGTTGATATCCCCAGCCAAAACAAGACAAAACCAACCCGTGGGTATGTGATTCCCGCCCCGGCATCCCTCGATCTTTCTCTCATATTGTAACCGCAAAACGTTCCAATTCCATGCCGTGAGGCAATAACCAGCCGAGTGTGAAAGGAAGGAAAGGCAATGAAATAAGGGAAATAAAAAAGAGATCAATAACAACGACGACAAATCAGTCAGACCAGGAAAAACGAGAACGAGCAAAGACAAGGACCAATCTGCAGTGGGTATCAACGCCGTCTCCGAGCGGAACCAGGGTGTGATTGGCTGACAAATGCGGCTCAACCTAGGTCATGATGACCGCCATGAACATGTGCGTCCGGGGATGCTTTATCTCTGCTTAGGTTGGTTAAAGAGCTCCGGGAAATGTTCCTTGGCGTACTGTTCGCAAGCCTTGGCAGGTTTGCCAACCTTCTGTCCGATGACCTTCCATTTGCTGTTCTCGTACTCCTTAATGGCATTGAGGAGAGCTTGGCTCTCATCCTCGGCGAACTCCGCGTAGTGCATGTCCTTGTACCAGTGCTTCTTGACACTACCCTCGGTACGCGTGGGGAAAGTCTAGAAATATGGATGTTAGCCATTATTTGGACAGCTGTAGAATTACCAACATGATCTCAGGTCTTACCTTGGCAATCTCAGCCCAGCTCTTTCCGGCGTCACGCATCTGCTTGAGTCGGAGCTCTTCCGCAGGCGTCCATGGGGTGTTGGTGCGGCTCTTCTTCACCGGTGGGGGGGTGGGGGCAGGCGCGGCAGCGTTATCCACGACGGGCTGTGCGGGGCCACCAGGAGGCGCCGGTTGAGGGGGAGCCGTGGCCGAGGTGGGAGGAATCTGAGGCGCAGAAGTAACCGGCGACGCAGAAGTGGGCGGCTGGGGGCGCTTGTTTCGTCGACCACCAGCGGGAGGCGTAGGAGTAGGTTGCTGTGGCTGCGGTTGCGGTGGGCCGGTGGGAGGCTGCGGTACGTTCATGGGCGGCTGCACCGGAGGGGGATGATGAGGCTGACCAGGCTGAGGTTGGCCGTACGGCGGGAAATCCATCCGCTCGTTGCGACGCGCCATATCTTGCTGGTACGAATGGGAAGGCGCGCTTCAAGAGGCAATGTATGTTAGCGACAAGCCCAGGAGAATATAAATTGAAATAACTGCAAGCCGAAGAAAAGGCCTAGTACAGGGCAGCGTCTTGGCCAAGAGAAAACTCCTCTCGTCTCCCACTCTAGCCTGCGACCCGTTCACGCAAGGGTTACAGTCAAGAGCTGCTTGTCAATCTGGAAGCCCATGGGTGTTCCGAGGTCTCCATGTGCAGCCATCTCCGCCTTGATGAGCGAAAGATATACGCGCACGAAGGTTGACCGTCCATACCCTTTGCCATCATTGTCAAGGCGGCCTTGTGGCACACAACACAGACCGGGCAGCCAAGCAGAGGACAGACAAGCGGGGTGGTTGGAGGAGTACATCGGGTACATGCAAGACCATGTACCTGGGTTGTTTCTGGAGGGGGCAGCGGGGGAGGCAGAATAGGAAACACAAGGGTGCGTTGTACTTACTGCATCTCATTTTGATGAGTGTTGGAGCTGCTAAAGTACGTAAGGTCCGGTACGGGACCGACTTGCCACTGCTGCATGATCTGTGACGGACACAAACATTAGTGACGATGCCAACGCAGAGAGAGAAACAATTCAGAACAATTGGCGAAGCCAAAATGTCAGCACCCCAAACGACGCCGGAACCCGCCAGCTCCCTCCCTTCTCAATCCCCCATCCTCATCTAGTCTCTTGCTCCTCGAAAGAAATCGCTGCGCTCCGTTTTCCCCTCAGTTCGAGAGACAATGGGGCAAGAGATAGGAATCTGAAAGAGCAGGGCAGAATGCAGATGAGATGCTGTGGATTGAGAGGGGAGGCTTGGTGCATGACAGAGCAGAGATGGTCAAGGCGTCGGTAGCAAGGCAAAGTATTGGAGAAGCTCAATGGACTTCTCCCGCCATAATCAAGCTCTCTGGGATACACGAGGCAGAGAGAGGGGGAATTTTTTTGAGCAGTAAATCCAAAGTCGACGACACGAATGAAAAGGAGCAAGGGAATAGCTTCCAATTTGGAAGCCAGTTCGTGCCGCGACAGGACAACTGTGCAAGATGAAAAGCAACAAGCGAGAGAGTATTACTTACGGGCAATGTATCTCTGAATCTGAACTAGGGGGGAAAAGTTGCGTGTGTCAAAAAACACAAGGTAGATGGATGATGTAGCGACCTCGCGATTTCTTTTTGAGGAACGCGACGACGGGTAACTCAAAAGATGATACACGAAGGCCCAAACGAAGACCAAGGTCTTTTTTTCCGGGCTGGTAGCAGATGTCGACGTGCCTAGGCGTGGGCTTTGACAAGAGGATCAAATGCAAACCTTCGAGGTACCTGAGAGGAATTGGTGAGTGACGAGGGAACTTCGAGAAGTGACCTGTGACTGCGTGCTGGAATCTACTCGAGGCTGGTTCTTGTGGGGACGGCGAAAAGGGTAGCTTGTGGGACAGGGACTACAAACTTGTTTCCCGCAGATTGTACTCGGTGGCCGAAGCGCGATGGCCGGGCCAAAAGAGAAGAAATGGAACTTTCTGCGCAACCGACAATTGTCAAAAAGACTTGAACCGGGCGATGAGAAAGAAAAGAAAAGGGACCCAAGATGGATGGGATATGACGATGGAAACGTTCGTGTGGTCAAACGCGAAAAAAAGAAGAAAAAAAAAAAAGAAGAAGAAAAAAACGTGAAGGGTGGCAATGGTAACAAGGTACCTGCGAAGGGAATAGATGTAAAGGGAAGGTAGAGGGTACTAGGGACCTCGGAGGAAGTGACGGCTTGTGGGAACCAACTTAAAAAAAAAAGTCGGCGGCTGGGAAGGAGCGGAGGGAATTACGTGTTTTGATGGCGTACGTACCTACTCAATTGGACAAGTAATTACCTATGATTGCGCCTGCCTGCTTGGAATGGGGCGCCGCTTTCCGACACAGTAGTGTCTCCAAATGACGAAGACCTTGGTGGGAGTTTGCAAAAAATTCGACGGTCAAAAATCGAAGCTCGAAGCCCCGACCCTTTGATGCCAAATTGATTTGACTCGACGGGAAGAGAGAACTTGGGGACGACGTATCAGAGTACTCGGGAAGTCGGACTGATGTACGATTGATTGTACGTCGTGATGTTCCTTTGATGTACTTTGATCCAAAGTAACTCGGGTTTCCCTGGTTCTGATGTCTAGAAAAGAATAAAAAAACCCCAATGTCCCTTTTTCTTTTTTGGAGAGGACCAAAATGGGAAGGGGGATTCAAAGAGACGAGGAGAGGGAAACACAGACACTTTGGGTGGAGGTAGACAGAACGTTGGGGGAAACGGCAAAGTGAGTGAGGAAGAAGGGAAGAAGAGAGAAGAGGGGGGGTGTGTGCTTCCCCTGTTGCGAGGTACAAACCCTTTGTACAAATACTTTCGTCCGGCCATCCCCTGTGTCCCTGGTCACGTCAGAGGGTGACCTAACCCGTGACTTCTGGTCCGCTCGACCGTCGCAGCAGCCAATGGGATACGCGTAGCACGGCCCGCTAAGTGGACCAGTTTCGAGAGGCAAATTTCGATTCGTTCGCACCATTGGTCGATTTCAAGGAACGCATCTAAAGTATCGCGCCGCAATGTACATGATTCCGACGTACCGCCGTTCATTGGCCAGTCAGAGTGCGCAGAGGCAAGGAAAGCTAAGGAAGGCGATGCCGTCCTCCCTGCGGATTAACCGATAATAGCCCTATCTCTGCAAAAAATGCTGCAAGAATTTCTTATTTTGTTTGCCCCCTTTTTCATTACTTAAGCTGATGGGGATATTCTTGGCCCGCCGAAGAAGCGAGGTGTCAAGAAATGCATGGCCTTTTTCTTCAATGCCTCCAATGTTAGGCTGATGGTGCGCAATTCCTCGTCGTCGGGGAATGAGATAAACGAACTAGTTTAACAAACTGAGACGATGACGACGGTTCGACAAAACCCTGTCTGATCTGGGGGTTTCATCAGATGCTGACCGATAAAAGCGTCCTCCCTTGCTAAGCGGGAATTAGCTCGGTACGCGTCCCAAGTACCAAGTACAAAGGATCGTCTCAGCTTTTGTACTCTCACGTGGGTATTCCTACACCTACAGTGACGCATCTTCGATAACGACACTGTATCACGTCCAACCGAGAAATTATCAGGTCATCCGAAAAAGGACTCGAAGCAGAACGAAGGGAATGTGGTGCAGTACTCGCTAGGCGCGTGAGGCACACAGATCAATCGCCAACAGGATCCAAAGACTGGCAGCCGAAGCAGAGCGACGAGGCGGGAAACCACAACGTTGATATCTCCTTCTTTCAACCTTCGATAACGCCGTCATCGAATGCCAAGACATACTGGTCACTTTTGCCAGCTTAAGGTTCTTCTACATCTGCAATGTCTAGAGGCAGGGGTGTAACAGGGCCCAAGTACCAAGACTCACGAGGCTCACGAGCGTAAGTTACGGAGCATTTTTAGTGAGAAAGGCTGCACGGTAATAGTGACTTGATCCAGGCTAGAGAAGACCAAGCAATGTACTATACTTTCGCCATACATTTGGAGGAGAAAACCTGGGAACGGAGTGGTTCCCCAATCTATAATACAGCCCTATAATCATTGACAAGACGACCTTATTTATGCTACAGGCTGTACAATAGCTGTACTTGGATCTCGAGTACACCACTCTACATCGATCCACCTCTTCACGATGGGTCTGATTCGCTGCAGGTACAGACGGGGTGTTGGAGCGTGCCTGACAAGTCCAAGTCCCCAAGTCCCCAGTTTCCATCCCTTCGTTATAAGTTACTGTCATGTCCTCATTCCTTAGACAGCACGACCCAACTTTTCCGGCCTCGTAAACCCACAGCTCCCGTTATTGAAAATCCGGGCTCGTCCAGAAGAGAAAAAAGAAAATGAATCAACGATTGAGATTAAGGATATCGACCCCTATCAAGTACGCCCAGTATCGGACGAGATCAGCTCTCGGCCCTTGGTAGAGCCGTAACCGTACTCATCCTGTCCATGGCTCATGCTGACTCTCTTTCCAATCCCGAAATAGAAGTTGGCCACCACAACACGCTTCTGCCCGACCATCTCTCTCTCAGGCGATGTTGTTGCTGCAAAATTATTGCCAAAGCTTTCTCTTGTGTCTCGGCTGCCGCCACGTAAAGAGGGAAAAGAGAAAAACCCACATTTCCCTCCAGCCATGGCAGTGAACGCTTGTTATCTCCAGACAGTTTGCTGATTCAGGTAAATAGTGTGGGCCTCCCGTTTAGGAAGCAGATTCATGCGCCTCCTTGTGGGAGTCGATCATGGCGAGGGAACGAAACACTGCGGGTCACAGGCTGCCGGCATCAAAGTCACAGGCCAACAGCCTCGGTTTGAGGATTGGATGTTCTAAGATCCACCACAGATGAGCGGGAACTACGAAGTAAGTGCGCCTGTTGTGATTTAGAGGGACAGATGGGTTCGAAATTCCGAGGAAAGAGGACTCAAGCCCGCGCGAGTTGCGGCGGTGGGGATGAAAGTTTGTTCCTCCTCAAGCGGAGTCGGCACATGGAGAGAGCACGGTGAGAAAATGCCGCGCCTTGGAATCTAAGAACTTGGGCAACGGGGATTTGCCATTCATCTCTCTCGGCACCAAGGTTTCCCCTCACGGGGACGTCGAAGGCCATACCCAGGTGAAAGCGTACTTTGGGTGCAAAACGAGAGTTGAGATCGGATGAAGATTGTCCCAAGCAAGAGGCTATCCCAAGACTGAAGGAGCACAAGCGAAAGCACTTGCTTGCCTGTTCGTTAGGTTCCCTGGTTTGCGCTTTTTTTCTGCTTGAAGATCTTGTTGCCATGCGGATGCTGTGGGGTCTCAAGTATAGGACGAGAGTGATGGATGAGTTCGCGACGATCGATTGGTGGAATGAGATGTCAATGATCAACGAAAAGGATTGGCAGAATTATCGGCTGTTCGAGCTTCCGGTGATCATGACCCAACGTGAAAGAGAGCCAGTGGAAGGTAGATTCCTTTCCTGTGGATGTGCTATCCCCCCTATGTTGTGGCTCGAAGCGGTGTCATGGCATGACGATTTGACCGATCGGATTGGCCAGGCGACTTTCGAGCTTGGTGTTGTTTTCCTCGGACTGTACACACATACCTGTTTCTCGGTCAGAGTCGCCCTCATCAGCGGCCAAGTCACAAGAGTGGAAACAGCATGATGAGAAACGGAACATCTCTGCGTAGGCATGCAAGGAGATTGACGGTCACGGAGGAGAAGGCGGATAGACGATCCGCCGAAAGTAAGAGGCCATCCGTCTGAGCGCTTATAGTTTCCGAAAGTTTGCCTTCTAGCCAGGCACCACCAGAAGGCAAACTCCTATCAATCATAAAACATGCCAATGGAGCCGGAGCGGCATTGCAGAAGGCTTGTGGGAACGATGGCTAAACAGGGCGAGTTTGGTGCTATCAGGAACAGTGGAGTGTGCCTTGTGTGCCTCGTGTGCCTCGTAGTAAACATTATGCAGCGGGGTCTACTCAACTGCCTCTCATCCTCCAAGGTAACCTCAGTTGAAACTCGTCGTCCATGTTTTGAGACATATACGGGCCAAACGTGCGTGCAGAAGCGAGTATTAGGAAACAAGGTCGTATCTGTTTGCTGGCGGCGGCAGTTTGGTTTCGAAGCAGGCAAAACGTTTTAGAGGCAGCTGCCGCCTTCTTCGGTCTGCCCTTGCTAGTTGAGGTCTTTCCCTCTCCATTCGGCGGGATGAACAAGGACATGCGTTGCTGTGAAGGGGAATAGGCCAAGCGGACCAGCGGTGAGCTGTACTGTTGCAGTCTTCTGTATTTTGTTTCGCGAGGCGCCAGGGTGTTAATGCTACCCATTCGATTGATTGATTTGATTGATGTTTCTCTGGGTTGGAAACCGCACTCCACAGGAATGAGAAACGATGGCGAAGTGTGTTGAAGTAAGAGCACGGAGTTTACTTTCGAACTAGGTCAGGGGAGGTATCATCCGTGCATGAAAGATCAATGGTGAACCCAAGACCACGGTCGCTGATACTGGGTGAAATTGCACCAGCGTCTTAGCGAGTTTCAAGGGACCAGAGCCCAGCAAGGGGGACCAGGCTTGACCGACCAAACGTTTTTTTCCTACTCTCAAGGTATGAACAGGTACTTCATCGTGTACTCAGGCAGGTAGGAAGAAATAAATAGTACCCAGGTACTGCAGTACTGAGGTACATCAATTGAAGTTACAGACCCAAAGCTTAATTGGAAAGACTACACTATTACTTCGTACACTACTTCACAGGAGTTGCAGAGACTCGGGATGCACAGATCAGCAAGGTGGGGTTGGCAAGCAAGCCTTAGGGACGAAGTCTTCAGCTGCAAGGTACCGAAGACTAGCGATGTTGTACTTAGAAGATGCAGGATTAAGCTACAGATCTTGACGTCCAGTGACATGTGGAGATAGCCAAGCAGATCGATTGATAATATGCGACTTCCCTCCGGACTATTTCACAGAGGTACATGGCTGTTGAGTAATGTTAGTTAGAAGAAGGCAAGACCGATCTCATGATAAGAAACCTACGACTATGACAATCCAGACTCGTGCCTGCGCCTTCCATGATCCCTCGATAGCAAGAGCGACCGATCGCTGGATGATGGCCTTGATCGAATGGACAGTCAGTCAAGGTGGGCAATTGGGCAAGTGTGAGATCATAAGTTACAGAGCTTAATTCCCTCGGAGTTCCCGTTTGTTCTGGAATAATTGGAAGGGACAATCAAAGAGATCATTGATGGGGAATTAAGCTTGGGTTTCGTTTTCTTGACTCGTGATGATTTTCACAGACTGATTCAACCAGAGCCAAGACAACGACAAAAAACATTAAAGAGTTCAACTTTCTAGCAGTGGCAGTGTCTAGATGAATCCAAATGGTGCCTTGGGAACCTTTAAGCCACCAGTAACAAGTCTCATCGTGCAGGAAGGCGGGCAGCCCAAATCGTTGGCCTAGTGACAGGTTTTTCCGTACAAACACAAACACCACGTAGCACGCCACATACACATACCAGACTCTGGTTTCATACGAATGCCAAACGAACCCGCTCCTGCTCTTCTCACCTTCGGCCGTTGTGAGCCGTGACAATGGCCGCGGGGAAGAAACAGTCTCTTGTTTCGATGTCTGCGAAGTGCGACTCTACAAAGTACGAAGGACAGCTTCGAACCAAACAAGGGATCAACGACCTGTATCAGAATGTTCAGAGATTGGACGGGTACATTTGCATAAAGTATCTATTGCACCAAGTTTCAGTTGAACGTATACCTGTCTCACGTGTATCCCATATGTACCAGCCGTGTACATGTATGTGCAAATCAGGGGAAAGGGCTGCCATTGACCAATAGCATCTCGGCCCTTGCTGACAAGCGCGTTTCTGGAACACAGGAAGCACACTGCAGCAGCCGCACGCCCCGCACTTCTCATTCTCAACGTCAACTCATCAGACACTTCAACTTTCAAAACCGGACCCGAGGCCGATGGACCCCTTCCATCTCAAAAATAGACTTCTCATGCACTAGCGCGACCTGCGAAGCACGCCGGAAGCCACCAAGTCGAGCTCTGTCACTGGTCGATCCATTCTTGTTCTTGGATGCCAAGACCCAAGAAGCACTGGTCGAACAGACCTCTTCTCTTGTGATCCACCCTCCTCACCGCATTGCCAGTCCATCGCGATAAGTCTCACCAATGAGCCTGAGAAAGACTCTCTTGTTTAGTTTCTCCTGATTGATTCATTTGATCTTTATGGGGCTATCTTACTTTTCCCAATTTCTTCATCTGTCTTTGCGCTCAAAGCATTGGAGGGTTTTAGTCTCCTCCTCTCGAAACAGAACTTCATAGTACTCCCGTTCCAGATCGGGTCGCAGATTGACCTTGTGGCCTGGGCCCTGCGACCTGGCTCGACCTCACTCGATTCTTCCTGGCCCCGGTGCTGGAATGAAGAAAAAGGAACAAAAAGAGGGGTAGAAGTAACGAGGCTTGCCGTTACGGCAGCCGCCTTACCGAAAGTTAACCATCCTTCAATGCAGTATTACGGTCTTCTTTAGTTTCTAGTTTCGTTCAAAGTTGGATAAGCTCGACGTCGCATCCTCGCGCACGTCCACCCCATTCAAGACACCCACAGCGGCCAGGGTCCATCTTGCATGCAATATTAACGTGTTTCCCTCCAGCTTCTGCTCGTGTGTCCTGCCGTGTCTTTGTTTTGCTACTGTGCCGTCGTGGGTTCAGGCGGAGAAATCCAATTGCTTCTCAGATATATCTGTCAAGCTTCCTACGATGCAGGGCCGCCGCATATTCTTGGCTACTCGCATCTTCTTCAAGTTGTGTACATACCCACGGCTTCTACGCCACAAGCAGCGGCGGGTATCGACTGGATGGATTAGACCGAAAGGTTAATGCGACCCGCGGACCCCTGTCATACCCTCATACCCACACCACATACATGTTGTAATACGCATCCCCACACCCTGCTTGCTGCAGTGTGAGCGCCACACTCTCCCTCATCCTGGCTCGCCTCAAACTTTAGCTGGCTGTCTGTTATAGATGGTCTTAGCATCTGTGCACCCATTCCGAGCAAAACCACTTCTCCGCTCTCACTAGCATCCCACCGCCTCCTGTCCCAGATCAAAAGTCTGTAACAAGCCTCACTCTGCCTTGGACCCCCATCCCACTTCCCTCAGGAATGGGTCTGAGCTTGCTGCGCATAGTTGGTAAACATCCACTCCATCGTCTAGAGTCCACACCCGCACCCACCCATCCACATCCACACCCAGACCTACACCCACACACCCACACCCACACCCCCTGGTTCAAGGATAGACCTCATCCCGAATCTTAGCGGGGACGTCGTGGAGGAAAGACTAGACGGGATGTGCTGGCTGTGTTGTTGCTATCTTCTAGATGATCAAGTTTCATTATATCCTTCCCTTATTCCCTCCCCGCGCCTTTACTGTCTCTTGTTTACTCTTCTTCTTTTCTTCTTTCTCTTCTCTCCTCCACCCCTTTGGGCTTCCATATCCATTACCTTCAGTGGTCAAGGTCTCTCAAGACGCTGTTGCGTTGCTTTCCCTTCTTTTCTTCTTCGCAGCTAGACATTTACTTTCTTTTATTGACCAACTGGCTTGGCTGCTTCCACTCATTTTCTTCCCTTTCAAATTACGATTCTTGAACATAATCCGAGCTTGAAGCCCCCCAAATTCTTCCTTTCGTCCCTTTCTTTTCATCATCTTACTTCTTCTCTTCTCCCTTTTCGGTCAATTTGCGCGTTCGGTTTTCTCTTTCGTTTGTTTCTTTTCCCAATCGCTCTTTTGCAACATCCCTTGCCAAACCAGTCCAGCAGCAAATGCCCGTCAGGTTTCCATAAACCTACTAGACTACTACAGCAACATCACAAAGAGCCCGCTTCCTTGGAAGAGACGACATATCGTTAGAGTCTACTCTTACGCAACCGTCTAGCTTTTTTTTTTTACGACCACTCCATTTAAGACACGATCTACCCATTTCGATTCGTATCGCAGCTTGGCCTGTCGACCTTGTTTTATTTATTACACTTTTTGGACCAACCTCCAGCGGTTTACCTTGCCGCAATCATCAACTTCATACCTTCTTCCCACGACCTATACACGGTTTGAGTGTGTGAGAGAAACTTGAAATACATCCGACTAGGTAACACGATATTGAGAACTCGAAGACGACGAATCCCCCATCTATTTGGCAAAATGGCACCCACGATTCCTCTCGCTCCCCTATCCGCCCCTTACACGCCCACGAGCGATGTCATGGCTCGCCGCGAGTATGGCGTTACTAAGAACCGGAAGGCCGCTTCCACCGGTGGTGGCAGGGCTTGGAGTGAAGAAGAGGTTGGTTTGACCCGGGCATGGGGGCTTACTTGGCGAGTGGAACCGGGAAACTAACGTGCCGTCTCATTTTCCGTGTAGGAGCTGTACCTTCTCCAGACTCGTCTGCAAAAGATGCCTTACAAGCATATTGCGGCTCACTTGAAAAAGACCGAGCTCGCCTGTCGGCTTCACTATCACCAACTCAGTCACGGTAGCAACCGAAGGAAGCGAACGACTTCGGTCTCGTCTGGTTCCTCGACTGGCCACTCCCCGATTATGCCCCTCTCAGCTCGGTCGCCTATGGGAGATGGTCCTACTTCTCGATCGGCCTCGCCCCCCGGCAGTGCAGGAAGTTATGGCCCGGTTTCCCCCAACGGCGCCGGCGGCCTTGGCAGCGGCGTTCAGCTCCCGAGCATCATGGGCAACCATGTATCGCCCAGGCTCCCATCGATCCTGCCCAAGCCGGCTGCGATGACGCTCCCTCCGCTTAGCACCTCGCCGACCCGAGGGTACCCGACTCCCCTCCCAGAGCCGCACAGCGCAGCGCTCCCCTCGGCGACATTCCCACCTCTTACCCATCCCACGACTCCGCCTCTGCGTCTCGAGTGCTCAGTGTTGCCGCCACCGTCGGCTCGCCATCCACATGTCGATATGGGTCGGTTACAAGCCATCTACAACGCGCATCGTGCTACCTTTTGGGCACAAGTAGCGGCCGACTACGGCGCGGGTATGAGCCCCATGTCTCTTGAGCACGCATGGAAGACGGGCGTGTGCTGTAGCCAGCATCAGGCCATGACGCCTATTTCTCCTGCGGCGAGCCCGGAACACTCGGACCGGGAGAGTAACTCGAAGGGTCAAGACAAGACACGGATTTCGGCCATCCTCGGTATCGAAGCGCAACCCCGATCAACGCAGGACCAGAATATGGTCCGCAGGATAGAGGAGGAGAGGACTATGAGTGTTGTTACCGCCAATGCTTGAATTGCCGTCAGGGCGACCTAGCTCAAGGACAGAGATGAAGTAGTTTACTTTCATCAAAACGCCTTTTTTGTTTAACTTTTTTTCGTCCTTCTTTTTCTTTTCGGTATCCTACTGTATTACCTACATGCTTCACCAACCCTTGGGGCTACCGTTTTCCTATTCTCCAGTTCGCTTGCAGTGATTGCACCAAAAAAGTATTCAAGCAGGCATTGATGGCATCAACAAGGCTGATTTTGAGTATTACTCGGAAGGTCTGGTGTCGGCAAGAGGAGGACGGGGGTTCCTTGTATGGTTGTTTCTTTTCTATTGAGAGCACCTCACACGTCCTCTCGCCCTTTTTTTTTCACTCCTTTTTTTCTTTTTCAACCAATCTTTACTTGTAGTTTTGGATGTTTTGGGGTCAATTCTTCCAAGGTTAGGGTGTGCAGTGACCCTCGGTGCAAAGGGTCCGGAACGAGGCACGAGAACATGGCAAGAGTCATGATGGGTGAAGGGATTGATTGCACTGGGGTATGTTTGTCCTTTTTCTCTCAAGGGTGGTAAAACGGACCAGGAGGATATGAAACCCCGGAGACGGGAAAAAAGGGTTTGTTTCTAAACGATGTGTATGGACTCTTTTTTTTATTTTCTTCCTTTAGATGGCGATAAGGTCACCTTTCCGCTTCGTGTCTTGTCTATCTCAACGATTCTCCTGTGTCGTCATATGGCTAAATGTGTTTCTTATGTGGGGTTTCTCTCACGAGGTCGGTCCGATGCCTCTCCTTTATTCTTGTATGGACCGTTTTATTACTTGAAGGCTGTTGTTCTTGAAGCTTCTTGGAATGATGACTGATGTAGCATGAAAATGATGCTGGCATGAGACGATGTCTTTTTTTCAATTTTTTTTTTTCTCTTTTTCCTATTTCAATGGAGGGCGCTTGGTTCGTTTTCATCGAGTAGGGTGAAGTATCACTTTCTACGGGACACTCTTTACAGGACCTTGCCGCGGGAGGCGAAGGGAATAGCCAGGAAGGCAGGAGGATAAGAAATGAGTCAGGACGGGCACCAAATGAAACTTGGATCAGGGTGAAGTCGCTGTGGTAAGGGGTGATGTGAGCGAGTTAGATGATGGTCCAGATTATGGCAAGCCGAGGGATGCAGGTGGTCTTTTGATGAATTGACGCAAGACGAAATATTCCTCTTCTTTTTAATCACCTCCTTCTTCTTCTTTTTCTCACATATGTTAAGAGGGTCGCTTTGTAAGTTTGTAAGGTAACTGTTGAGGCCGACGAAGTGTTGGAGCGAAGGTGGGGGAAGATGAAGAATCGAGATGGCATTGCCGGTACCTCCCTCACATCACTTGGAGACGAGCAAAATCCGAAACGGAATTGGGAACACACACTTGAACGGTAAAATGCGAGTCCTTGAATGTGAGATGGGAGAGTTTTGGATACGGGTCTGTGTTGAGGCCAGGCTTTTATCAACGATGAAACTCGACAGGCAGAGTTGAAGAGATTGGAGGGAAGCCAGAAGGCTTGTCTCTCTCCATGCCACTTCCAGATGCACCGCATAATCAATTATTAGGGAAATATCCAAAGCACCGAGAGCCAGTGCTTCGTAGACGCAGACACATTGCGAATCTTCACCGATTCTGGCTTTACTATTCCATCAAGGTTGATTGGATACCAGACTCGAAAAGCCCGCAAGGAAGATCCCGCCCTGACCCAACATCAGCATTCGCCGTTCGCCATTCACTAGCGTAGAGCCTCCCTCCTCGGTCCTCCCCCACCACCTACACTGGTGTAGCCATGGGATATCCAGTCGGTATTGATTCAATCCGTGGACAGGTCTTACCTCCCTAGTACAACTACTACTGCCCCGATGGCTTGACGTGTGTGACTAGCGTCATGTGTAGGTATCGTTCGCAGTACTAGCCTGGTTGAGGCAAGGGTCCCATCAACTGCGCTAGCTTGGCTATCGTCATTCCTATTTTTCTCTTTCTTTTGTTTTTCGAGAGCAGTGCGGGGTGTGTGAATGAAGGACAAGAAAAGACCGGAATCTATCTCGGGAGCCAGCCCCCCTTGCTAGTTTCCGGAGCATGACGCCACTACCCACGAGTAGGAGCATTCGAACAATGATGAAGGTGCATCCCGACGAACCTCAATGGCTGGATTTGTTTTTCAAGAACCAACTTTGGCAAGGGAAGAAAGCCACGAGGGGGGGGAGGATCAAAATTGGGCAGAAACTAGCTGCAGGAATTTTCATGCGAGAAATAGGGACATTTCGTGTGCTCGTGACAAGGTTCGTGTGTTCCGGGACGGGCACGGGAAAATGGGAGACAGGCGTTAGGAAGGGCTTGCTTGCAGATGGCGTCCTTCTCACTTTTTTTCTACTTCTTCTTCTTGCTAATCTTCAGTCCCTCTGTCTCCTTGACGGAACATTGCGGAGAACAGACCAACCCCGTGCTCTTCAGGTCTTCGCCCTCACCTCGTTGGGCCAACAGTCAAATCCATTGGACGGAGGTTCGGGCTGCTTGGGCGTTCTGGAAGGATTGGCTTGGCCGGGATTGGATTAGACTGGGATGCATCTAGGTGACATTTTTTGATCCAATGCAACGACCTTGATAGATGCGAGTTGAGGTGTAAGACCCAGAATACCAATACGCGGGACTACTCGCGTACATTTTTTTCTTGTAAACGAGCGAAGGTGCAGCAGCAGCCGAGTCAGTAGGAAGGAATGCCGGCAGACTGGCTGCGTGTTGGATTGGCGATAAATCGGGATTCTAGACTCGGCCCGGAGGTCTGTTTGGATTTTCTTTTCTTTTTTCTTCTTCTTTTATTTCTTTTCGCCTCCTTACCCACCCTTGTTGTCATCCACTCAAGAGCCGTGAGAATTGGAGGGAAGGACACTCCCCATTTGTGTGTATTAGGAGGCATTCTTGATGTCTATCATCTCGTGGCTGTTAAAAGAAGAGATAAGTTCGTCGACAGTGGTAGCTACCGGGTGAGGTTGAGCAATAGTTCTGCCTATCGTCTTGTTGGCCGTCTTCGGACGCAAGCAGATCAGAGGCCAGAAGCGATAGAAACGACCGTCACACCGAGCGGGGATCTCTCCACGATATCAATGGATCCAATTGATCCCGATAGACGTGGACCTATAAAACCGAACTCACCGACTGCTTCAACTCCACCTCTCTCTCCCATCTCCCCGGCTCGCGGAATGCGCCGGGCCAAGCTTTCGTCAACGTTGTGCATACACTGACGTCTTTTCCGAGGCAATGTTGGGCCGCCAAAATGAAACATTGGAAAACCCGATGAGTACTCGGCATGCTTGAATTGATGTGAACTTCTGTGTACGACAGCATGATATCCGAACTGTTGTCTTATAATCTGCCATGACTGGTCCTCTCTTCCATATCATCCATGTCCATCCACCACCCTTAGTAACCTAGTTCGTGTAGCGCAGTGTAATCTTGGCCTTGGTGCCCGTGCTCGTACCCGTCGGCTATTATCGTGTTTTCCTCGTGTCGTTTGGTTTGGTCGTAGCGTGTTTTCCACTACTTCGTAGACTAGGCCAGGCCGGGCAGGCCTATACCGTTCTCGGACTAGGAGAATCTCGATTCTTTTCTTGCTCGGTACTTTCAAGCGGTGAAGCGATGCGGATGAGAAGGGGGGGACCTTGTGAGCATCTTCATTTCGGTGAAGTGGGCTGGCTCCTGCGCATTCATGCTCAATGCGCCGTCACATGTTGCCTCGATCCATTGATGATTTTCCGAGTTGAAGTTGCGAGTCGCGGGAGATTAGGAAGAGAGAGGCCGAGGATTTGTTCTGGACTCTCCTCACCGCGCGGCGCACGGCTGTCAATTCTATCAAAGCTGCTGATACTACGTTCCTCATCCACTCACAGTATCACGTCACGGGAACGCTTATCGTGGATATCTCCTTGACTGCGAATAGAAGATATATATATATATGGCTGCATAGATATGTGTGTGCGTGTCAATTGATGTGCGCCGGTGCTTGTGTCTGCATGAGAGACGCCATCACTATATCAGAGGTAGATCCCATCGCCAAACCAGTCTCCAGTCGTCCAGCCTCCCCAGGAAAACGAGCAACTTGTAAGTAGAGTCCTCTAAGACGTCATAACATACCACCACTCTTCCTCTGCACCCGCAAATCCAAAAAGAACCACAATTTATCTTGCTCTATTAGACGCCGTCATCTCGAGTCCCCATTCAGTGTTCTCTTCCCTAAGCCCGCCCGTCCTATCTCGGTAGCTCGGCCCACATTGCTCCGGTCGTGGCTTCCACTGTCAAATTGCTTCAGAGTGCCGAGTCTCCATCTACGAAGTAGCTCATAGTTCCCATTGTACCTTCGTCCCTTCCTGCCTCGTCAGGTCTACCTTCCGGGTGTCCCAACCTTCCTACCTTCCTGCCTTCCTAGCTCCCTAGCTTCCTTATTGCATGTTGTATTGATGTTCCTACCTTCTTCTGGTATTTCCTCCGCATTTGTCATACGCTGATCATGATTGGGTCCAATCACAATCCTGCTGCCCTAACAGAGCAAGTGCCACTGAATGATTGTTGACGATCCAAGGTCTAGAAGGTCTAGATCCCTGAGCTGTAGTCTAGTGTAAGTCTGTCTTGGTGTTGGATCTGTTCCTTCCTCACTTGAATTGCTACTCTGGTGCTTTCCCTTTTTGTCTCCTTCTCTTGTTCCTCCTTTTTTCGGTCTTTCTCTTCCTTCCTCTTTTTGACCTCCCTGTTCAATATTGCCCCTCTACAATTGTATAAACTACCCCTCCACAACCCACCCTCTACTGCCCCTCATCCAAGACTTGACCTCATCACTCTAAAACCACCAAAACCATTGAAAACATTCTGGCAATTGATTAACATTGGTTGTCTAGAATCTAATTGACCTTTTTCTTTACTTGATTCTAAGAAAAGAGAGAACGAGGAGCCTAGAAATTACAAAGGTGGGTCTTTCCTTATTTTGCCCCCTCTTTTGTGAATGGGGTTATTCGCTAGTCGCAAGTGCAACGGCAATAGCAACCGTGCAAAGCTCCGAGCTAACATCACGTCAATTGAAACCTTTTAATCCTGAAGCTCCTCGAATTCTAAACCTCCACATCCCGAACTCTAGGCCCACCATTTCATCTCGAGTTCTTCTAATCTGACCAGGGTCCACACATACTTCTTATACACATAGAAATCCGGCGCAATGGCGAACGATAAAAGCCAGGCGGCCGGCGCCATCGACGACACCATCAAGGGCTACGCCCCCTTCAAGGTCCTTCCTCCCGGTGGCCCCTTGAACAGGTGGTCTCACTTCATCACCAACGACCATGACTTTCCCGGCGCCCAGGTACGTCAATTTAGTACTACCCTTTCCCTCCATGCTTGTTCCCCAAGGCTCGCCGTTCCGGCGTTATGCTAACAGTTGGTGGGCGACTAGGCCATGCTCTACGGCGCCGGTGTTCCCAATGAGGACATGATGAAGAATGCCCCCCAGGTCGGCATTGCGACGGTCTGGTGGGAAGGAAACCCTTGCAAGTGAGTCCACGTTATATTTGAGATTCTATTGTCCTCTCTACACTATGGAGCAACAGCCGAATCGAGACGTGGGGCTAATACAATCTCTTGCACTTCTCGCAGCATGCATTGTATGTCACAGTTTGTTCCGTCCGTTCTGCAACAAGTCAGTCGAACGCCTAATAAGGCTCGGCTACTGACCTTGAATAGTGATGGACCTTGGAAAGCTCGTTAAGCGCGCTGTCGAAAGCCGCGGAATGATAGGCTGGCAATTCAACACCGTCGGTGTCTCGGACGCCATCACCATGGGCGGCGAAGGTTCGAATCTACATACTCCCCTCTCCCACTCTCCCGTCCTCTTCCGTGTCTTACAAGCTAACAATTCTCTCTTCTCCCCTTCACTTTTCCTTCCTCCAGGCATGCGCTTCTCTCTTCAAACCCGCGAAATCATTGCTGACAGCATCGAAACCGTAACCTGCGCCCAGCACCACGATGCCAACATTTCCATTCCCGGCTGCGACAAGAACATGCCCGGCACAGTCATAGCAGCCGCTCGCCACAACCGCCCCTTCATCATGGTCTACGGAGGCACCATCAAAAAGGGCTACTCCGAACTCCTCGAAGACCACATTAACATCAGCACTTGTTACGAAGCCTCTGGCGCATACAACTACGGCAAGCTCCACGCCAAGTGCCGAAGTGGGGAGCCCGGCCGAACACCTTCCGACGTAATGTCCGACATCGAGAAGCACGCGTGTCCCAGTGCCGGCGCTTGCGGTGGCATGTACACCGCTAATACCATGGCCACGGCCATTGAGGCCATGGGATTGACCTTGCCGGGCAGTTCGTCGTTCCCCGCCCCGTCGCCCGAGAAAGCGAGGGAGTGCGAGAATGTCGCCGACGCCATCAAGGTGGTCATGGAGAAGGATATTCGTCCCAGGAAAATCCTCACGCGTGCCGCCTTTGAGAATGCGCTCGTGCTGACCATGATACTTGGAGGATCCACGAACGGCATTCTGCACTTCCTGGCTATGGCCAACGCCGCTGAGGTTCCTCTAACTCTCGAGGACGTGGACCGCACGAGTAACCGTGTGCCTTTCCTCGCCGACCTCGCGCCCTCCGGAAAGTACTACATGGAGGACCTGTATAAGATCGGCGGCACCCCGGCCGTCATCAAGATGCTTATCGCCGCGCGCCTCCTCGACGGATCCATCCTGACCGTCACGGGCAAAACCCTCGCCGAGAATGTCGAGAGCTGGCCCTCCCTCGACCCCAACCAGCCCATCATCCGACCTCTCTCTAACCCCATCAAGAAGACGGGCCACATCCGCGTGCTCAGAGGGAACCTCGCCCCCGGCGGCGCCCTGGCCAAGATCACCGGAAAGGAAGGCCTCAGCTTCACCGGCTTCGCCCGCGTTTTCAACAAGGAGCATGAGTTGAACGACGCCCTGATCAACGGCCGCATCACCCGCGACGATGGCAACCTCGTTCTCATCGTCCGCTACGAGGGTCCCAAGGGCGGTCCCGGCATGCCCGAGCAGCTCAAGGCTAGCGCTGCCATCATGGGCGCCGGACTGGACAACCTCGCCCTTGTCACCGACGGAAGGTACAGCGGTGCCAGCCACGGTTTCATCGTCGGACACGTCGTGCCCGAGGCCGCCGTCGGCGGACCCCTGGCGCTCGTCAGGGACGGAGACGTCATCACCATTGACGCCGTGGGCAATAAGCTCCAGGCTGATGTCAGCGACGAGGAGATGGAGCAGAGAAAGCAAGAGTGGCTTGCGAACCCGTGGAAGCCTACCATTACGAGGGGTGTCTTGGCGAAGTATGCGCGGTTGGTGGGTGATGCTAGCCATGGTGCCGTGACGGATCAGGATCTTGGCTGGTAAAGGGGCCGGGTTGGCAGGCAGGCACGCAGGCAGGGTTTAGTCGATGACATGACATCAACCAATACGTTTCTATGTAAAGGGAGAAAAAAAAGAAAGGGTGGGGGGACAGGTGTTGAGGGATTGTGATGAATGTCTTTTCGGTATAAACTCTAGACGAGGTCTGCGAAGGAGAGAGAGGAAAAAAGGCAAAAAAAAAGGATTGAAGTTTCTAAGATTTCTAATCATCTCGCCTCAAAGTCCTTCCTCTCCGGAGCCGGGGTGATATTAAACCCACACTCAAAATCTTTATTGAAGTCACAATCAACAGGGGGAAAAAAGGTAGAGGGCGTTTTTTTACTATTAAGTATTCCAAAAATAAAAACTCTTCCTACTCCAAGGCTTAAACCGACCAAATTTGCTTCTCCTTTCCTCCTCTTTGGGCATGGATGAGATTTCTTCCTTCTTGTCCTTCTTCTTCTTCTCTCTTGTGTCCATCCCCCTATTTGTCTATGTGTTGGTTGTTGTAATACATCAATTCAATTCCCATTTCCCATCAAGCGGGTTGCAAGAACGAAGAAAGGAAACAGGGGAAAAAAAAGCAAAATGGAAAGGGGACCCCAAACGTCTCTCCTCAACGTCTTCTCCACTGAAAAAAAATGTATGATGATGCTTCGTGGTTTTTTTTTCTTCATGCCGAGTGCAAAGTGTGAAGGAGGGGGAGAAAAAACAAAAAAGTAACAAGGGGGAAAACAGAAAACAGCAACAAAACGGGTTCGTTTATCCTGACCGAGGCAAACAAAGAATGGTAACGGAAGAAGAAAAAGCACAACCCGAGCCAACCGACACTCCGCCCAAAGAACACACACACAACTTCAAAACACCAGTGACGGATGTTGGCCGAAGAAAAAAACAGAAAGTCATTGATAGAGGCGTGGACAAACATTACATATGTATATCAGACAGTTGGATGGTAAAGGCCAGACAGGTGCTGTGCTTCTTCCGTTGAGCACAGAGCGCTTGCGAGACTTGTAAAACCCTGTTCAAGGACTAGCCCAGCCGCCAACGACATCAACCCACTCGGCTAGGCAGGATCCCTCCTTGCCCTCGACGTCGACAATATCCGTATCACAGCGGCAGCGACATCCGACGCCGTTCTCACGCTCAGCGTCCCAGTGCTCCCAGTAGTCGTCCTCCTCGAATCGCTTCTTGGGGTCGAGCGTCGTCTTCTCCAGGTAGGGCTCGCGAGGAAGCTGTCTCGATGGGGCATTGGCAGGGCAGTGCTGGATGGTGGTGTGTCGGTAACCGAAGTCGCGGAAGTAGTGAATATCTTGAGGACCAAGAAGGATACCGGCCGCTAGCGAATGGAAAGGAGCATCACCCCACTGTGAAGGACACCTTTTGTTAGCGAAGGACAGACAGAGAGAGGCTAGGAACGGGTAATCATTAGCCCTGAAAATTCAACTTACTCGCTCCATCCAGAAACCACCGCTGCGATCCAGCATGTGGAAGAAGTCGTTGTACGGCTTGCTTCGGAACCAATCCAGCCTGGCAATCTCGAAGTTGGACCAAAAGTGGCACATGTTATACTTCTCGCCCTCCATGGACTCGGGGTCGATGGGTGGGAGCTCGTTGTTGCTGGGGTCGGCACGGAGCACTTCCTCTGGAAGACTCTGATCGCCGTGTCGAGGCTTCTCCTCGGTGGGCTCGACAAACATCTCCCAAAGACCTTGAGAGGTGTAATTATAGAGACGCTTGTAGGCGGAGGCGTATCGGAAGAGATTAGGAACGGTCTCGCGGAGTTCCTTGACAGCAATGGTGAAGCCGTAGGTCTTGTTGTTCTCAATCATCTTCAGGAAGGGGTCACTAGGAGTGAAACATCCAAGTCAGTAAATGTGCGATGAGGGCATGGTTTGACAGCCGGTGGTATTCCTTACTAGGTAATGTCGCAAAAGTACGAGATTTCGGGCTCAAGACGCCAGTACCACTCGTATTTCGCGAGCAGAGGGTGGTTGTAGAAGAAGCTGGATAATCCAATGTTAGCAACTTGCTCATGTCTTTCCTCCTGAGCCCCGAGGGAAGGAGAAATTGCTTACCCCGAGTAGAATCGGCACATGAAGTGGTAACTCTCCAAGCCACCATACATGATTGCACTGTCACCTTGTTTGGCGATACCCTCCTTGGCGACCTTCTCGTCGATCCAGTCTGGGTAGCCCCACATGTCAGGGCCGACCTTGCCGAACTCGACAGCGCTGGAAGTGTAGTTCTTGACGGTGGCCTTGAAGTTGTCGTCAAAGTCCCCGTCGTTCAAGAAGACGAACGGGTAGTTGTACCATCGATTGAAATGCCTCTCAATGGACTTTAGAGACTGGATAACGCCATCTAGGTCACTGTTTCGGGCGAGGACGACGAATGCGGCGTTGGCTCGCGGCTTGCTCGTGTCGGGTTCAAGGCAGCCCGTGGCGAAAACCTTGTCGTAGTCTTCGGCGATTTTTCTAAACCAGGATACGCGTTAGTCGTAGATCCCTTCAACAAGATGAATCCAGGAGAGGACCGCGGGGGTTCCAAGCCACGAATGGTAGCTTCGACGGTCCCCCCCCCCAACCCAAGTTTCAGCAACGTACCGGATAGCTGGTGGAGGACCAGCAGGCATAAGCATCCGACCAGGGGAGCTGGGATGGCGGACGAAGAGGGTTAATATGAGGACGACGACAATGCATGGGAAAAGGATGACGACGCCGAGGGGCACAGATATGCTCGAGTTGCCTTTTAACCTGAGCGGACGCTTGAAAAAGGCTAACTTTGATGCGATCATGCCTGTCCTCGACCTGCGTCCCTTTTCATTTGAAGGCAACTGGGCCGCTGGGGTCGGCGCTATATTCGACACCCGACGTAGGAGATCCATGATGGACTGGCGCCGGTGCCGACAAAACCGGAATTGAGACCGAGACTATTGGGAGATTTGATGGATTGTGCTTAAAAAAAGTATTAATCCCCGTCGGGAGGGCAACGATTCGCGAGTAAAGGAGAGGTTAATCGACGTCGTTCTACTCTCTGTCTCTCTCTCTCTTTCTCTCTGAAAATTCAAAGGGGAAAAAATGATTCCCTCTCGCCCGCGTCTAGAGAAAGGGGGGCCGACTAGAGGCGCGAGTGGCGAAGGAGGAAACTTGGCGATGAAGGACTAAAAAGGAGGTCGGCTCCAAAAAAGGACCCGTCAATTCAACAGCATCGAGCCTGGGTGAGAAGCGAAGATGGATAACGAGCGGCAGGGACGACGATGAGTTTGTCCCCTCGGGTAGAACTTCTTGTTGTCTTTGGCTGTTGTTGGTCTGGTCCGGTTCCTGAAGTATCAGATGAAAAGCCAGAACGAGAGTAATTAAAAAGAAGCAGAAAGAAAAAATCACGAAGCACGGGTCCTTAGAGGTTGTCCGCGCAAGCCATTGAACAGCTCAGGGGGGCTGTGGAAGTCAAGTCGGATTGCCGTCCAAACTTTGCTTACAAGCCAAGCAACATTCGAGCAAGCGAGGGAGGCTGTTGCTTCTTCGTCGGGGGCAGACGATTGTACGAAGTAGGATGGGGTTGGGAGGAAAGGAAAAAAGGGAACAATCCAAGTCCAAAGGCGATAAAGTTGGACAGATGATAACGCCACGGGCGAAGGTGCAGCTTAAGGTCAGGGGAGGAAGGAACATGGAAAAGGGAGCAGTTGGAAAAAAAGAAAAGAAAAAGCCAGCACAAGTACCAGGTTACATGTGTCAAACTAGGGAAAGCAAGGGGAAAAAGGCGTGCAGCCATGTACCCCTGACTTTGGGGATGAAGTCTTCTTGAGAAGCAGGTTGTGCTTAAGATGCTGGTACTGAGGTATATAGGGGCAATACGAGATGTGCTCATACGGATGTACCGGTACTTCAAGATTGTCAAACCAATCTTCTGGCAATTCTGGCAAACCGTCGTTCCCTGCCTCACTCCTAATCTACTGAGGGTGGCAGGAAACAGGGCCTGAAGATCCGATAAGGGGGCCACCACCAGGCCTTCCACTTGCCCCCATTGACTCCCATCGAGTGCTGCTAAACCTGGAAGGGATACCAGAGGGGCCCACCTTTCAAGCTAGCCCGTATCCAAGTCGTCCCTCGAATCCCCTGCGTATGTACCAGTACCTGCACATCCTGGGGCGGGTCCGACTTGACACGCCTCGAGCAGAAGGATACTTCGCAGATGAGATGGGCGCGTTTGCAGCCAATAGGAAAATAACATGGTAAAATTTCAGGCATTTGATATCTCCATCTCCCACTGGTCAATCTCCACGAGCATCCATCATTGATGTCCTTTCCCAGGTGCAGTGTCTATCTTCATCTTGGCTTCAGAGGGTGGAATTATGGAATTTTTGGATGGTAGTGATACAAAGTAGTAAAAATTGACGGGACCGGGACATGTTATGATCGTGTGTCCGTCTCTCTTTTTCTGTCCCAAACATGAGACACGCAAGATCGGAAGACCGGACGGTTGGTGGAGAAGGTTGCCCATCTTGCTTCGTACTTCGTAACTCCATATTGATGTCTGTACTCCTTTTCCCAGTTTGTTAATAGTTCTGCTTCGTAACACTGACAGGCCTGGACTGGACACGCCCGCAAAAAAATCTGGCCTGTCGAAATTGGAACATGCAATGCTGCACCAAAATCTCGTCAACACCCTGTCGCTTAATAAGCTACATTCCTGACCAAGGCAAGCCATGGCAGTGTCCACCAGTAACATCCTTCATCGCTGCACTGAAGGACGATAGCATCATAATACTTGATCGCGACGCCCAATCCATCTCAACGGCACCTCGAAGTATTACATATACGACGGCCACACGAACTATAACCCCTCTCTCTCCAGCCTTACAAATAAGAAAAATCACCCCAATGTCCCAAAAACTAAACTCCAAAAACCTCTCATACAACGCCTCCCTGCCCCCCTTCCTCGCCGCCCTCAAGTCCCAAGTCTCCGGCTCATCCTCATCACCCAATCCCCTCCTCACCGGTCAGCGCCGCCACGGCACAAAAAGATCCGCCAGCGCCGAGGCCGAGGATGCGCCGTTAGTCGTCGACGAGGAAGGGAACGTGGTCGATGCGCAGGTCGGCTTGGACGGGACGGTGACGGTGAGTGGGAAAGGTCCCGAGGCGGCGGAGGGAGATGGGGTTGTCGGGGAGGGAGCAGATGCCAAGGTTGGGGCGAAGGCGGGATCTGGCGTGGTGTCCGCGATTGGACGAAAGCGGAAGACTGCGAAAGTTATCGGGGGGGATGCCGATGAGGATGGAGCTGACAGGGCGGATGCGCCGAAGAGCTCCAAGACGAAAGTAGACAAGGCAGACCAGACGAAAACTTCGAAGCCTAAGAAGAAGGCGAAGAAGATAAAATTAAGCTTTGATGAATGAGGATGCCGGTTGAGCTCCCCGAAGCTCTCTCCAAGAATGATCACCAGAGTCCGTGTAGCCCTAGAGTTACGGCAGGACATTGAGCAACACTGCTACAAAATATGCAATGCAGAAGGAGACCTACATGGTCAAGAACACCGTCCAAGTCATTCTACTGAAAACACTCTAGTTATGAGTTAATCTACAATGGCTCACTACCCCAATACAACATAAGAAATAAACCCTCTATAAACATTGATTCGCCTACAACCTCAATTCAACCCTAACAGCCGCAGGCTATCTTTACGTGTAGTAGTACTCGGGCTTGACGAAGTCAGCCAGCGTCTTGGGCTCCTCGGGGCCGTGGTGGTGATGATGGTGGTCGACCTCGGGGCCGGTGTACTGCATCTTGTACACGCTTCCGCACTCGGGGCACCTCTCGATGGGGCGCTCACGGGACATCTATCAATCCAAGTTAGCAACAACCCTGTATCTTGCGACAAAATAATGCAGTATAGCTTCAGATAAGGTCGGGGAAGAAACATACGCCGAGCCAGACGACGACGTGAGAGTCAGCGGGAGAACCGGTGCAACCGGCGTACTGCTCCTCACCAGCGGACTTGACGATAATGGGGTTGTCCATGGTGCCTGAAAAGTTTTGGTGTCAGCTCGTCCCCGCAAAAAATCCCTTCCCGTGGAATCCAAAGGGTTTTCAAGGTATACATACCTCGTCGGGAAGAGTCGAGAGGCTTCATGTCGAAGACGTCGACACCCTCCATCTTGCCGAGCAGCTCCAAACGCTCAAGACCGGTCGCCTGCTCGAGATCCGTGGGGACGGTGCCAGCGGCGGCACCGGGTCCGAGAAGGTCGTTGGCATCCTTGAGCTCTGTGCGTTTGCGCAAAAATCCAACCGATTAGCATATCGCGAGTCCCATCACACCATCTCCGAGCTATTCCGATCCCCAGGAAAAATAGCTTACCGTTCAGCGTCTTGTAGGCGGTAACCTTCTTCTCACCGGCATCACCTGCACAAGATCAATTCTTCGTTAGCCAATTGATCCAAGAAATAACGCCCGAGTCCCATTGTCCAAATCAGAAAAGCCTCCCTTGGAGGGATTGGGTTCGGGTGGTGGCTGTTGGGGGCAAGGCTGGTCATACGACGAAGCATCGTGGTGGTGAAGCCCCTGCGGACAACGGGCGCGACGATGGCGGCGCGGCGGGCGGCCGTGACGGCGGTTCGAGTAACAAACATGGCGGGCTCTGAGGTTAATTGATGCGGATTCTGTTGAGAGCGGAGAGTTCTTGAGGCCCGGAGTTGGGTTTGGTTTGTTAGGTGAATTGGGAGTTTTCGTGACTGGGAGCCGTGAGAGCGGATTGAGCTTTGGAGGTATTTTCGTCAGTGGCCTGATTGGATTACCACCTCCTCGGTTGGTCAATTTCCTTCGTCACGTGACTACCCGTACGATTTCCGCGGGATCTGCAAAGTGGTGACATTCTTGCTGTGAACTGTGAACTGTGAACTGTGTATCTCTCACCACTGTATACTTCTTGACATCGTACTCTATCTGGTGCGTGCTTCGTTCAAGAAACAGCAACATCAATCGAATACAGTGAAAATCCATCATTCATGTTGGTGTCAGCAGTTCAATACTTATACGAAGTACTGTTGTGATTGATCAATTGATCAAATGTCTTCAGTTGTTGCCTTCTGCATTCTGCAGCTATTTTGCCGATCCGGATTGGACATCGGGATTGACTTTGCAGCTTAGAAATCTGGAATTGATTGTACTATTACCAGACCAGTGCTGCTTGCCTCGAGCTCTCAATCTTGATCCTTCGACCGCCACATCAAATCCTCGATTGTAGACCGAAAGATGTGTGAGCTCTAGCTTCAATACCACCAGTCGAAATGTCCATTTCCTCGCTACACAGCGAACGATCCTCCTCAATGACTCTGCCAACATCAGACATATCCATTGACACACTTTTCGTACACTCGACCAACCCCTAGCAAACAGATGTCGTCAATACTATGGTGGACAGATTGAGCATCTGGCCAGGCATATATCGCCGGAATGAATCTTTTTTTCGATGGCTTGGATCGCGGTCGTACCCAAGCCATCCCTTCCTCCAGCTTCACATTCACATCAATGATCATTGATCCAGGATGACCTCTTCACCGTCTCATCGAGCGACGCTACATACATGTACTCGAAGAGTCTTGGGCCGCTTGCTTATCCTCAGCATTGGTGACCGACGTTACACTATCATATATATGCCTCCCTCCACCATCTCCCAGCTTCATGTCCGGACAGTTCAGATAACAGCAAATGGGCCTTCGCGGATAAGAGTGGGCGGCCTGTATATGCTTTGATTAATTACCTTCAGTAGCACGGGGGTTACTGCCGATATGCCTCGCCTGGATTCAGAGCTAGCCAGCAGTACTGGTTGTCTGATGCCTCCGGCTCCCCAAGGATCTCGATTCTCAACAGCTTCAATTCCGCAATTCTCCTGCTCTTATGTAGGCGTTATAACGCGCCGGAATTCACCTCTATGAACTAAACCCGCAAATTGTTAGCATAGACCGGGGCCCCAAAGCACGGGGTCCAATCACCGAGGGTGGTGTCGTACTCTGCCTCAAGACTATGGAGTGTGTGGAGGCTTGGAACCTCGGCATCTTCGAGTACGCGCCTTTGCTTCAATGCGACAATTACTTATTAGTGCCCCCTTCGCGCCAGAATGTCCCAATAATACATAAAAATTCCAAGATTTGGCAGACTGTAGGGATTCTCTCTTTTAACCTCGTATTCTTCAAACTCACCGTTGTATATTTATTTACCGTGTCGTTGATCCCTAAGCTGGTTACTGCTTCCATTTCACCGAGAGGGTAGGGTCGTTATTCATTTGGCGAACTTATTAGAGGGGTGTCCGGTGTATTGGGATTTCAAGCTCAATCTTCTACGAAGTATTCTTGAACATATTCGACAAGCTCTGAGGGCTGCCATCTCTACAGTCTGCTGCGAGGCCCGACTCAGAGTTAAGAAGAGTCCGCCGCGCCTTGCTAAGATCGCTTCACAAATCAGCCACCATCGCATCCTCGGTCATCACAGCGCAAGATGACCTTGGTTGTGAAAGAGAAAGACGTCCGGTTATCCTTCCAGGAGTCCACCGAGCTCGTCCGGATAGCCGTCAACCAGCCACAGCAAACGTCTGACAAAATTTATCGGTATATGAGTACATTTCCATCATGGGTGCCCGGTACCGATCTCCCTTGGGACAAGGTTGATATGAACGGGGCGGCCGGCGTGCACAAGGCGACCTACGGTGCTCATGTGTTTGCCATGTCTGGTGTAGCAGTGTTCCATGCTGTTTCAGACCGTGGAAGAGATAACGCAGCCTCTACGGTGGACAACAACAGCCAGCGCAAGCTCGACTTACATGTGAGTTTGGCCTTTGACAGCCCCGAAACTGGCCATATCCTCCTTCGTTGCGGTATTGCTAGCATTGAACTGAAAAGTGGAATGGGCCATTAACACCGATGTTAGACAATACAAGGGTGTTTTACATCCAAGGGTCTCGGCAACCGGCCCTTCGTGTTCGACGTCACGCAGGTAACTGGAGGTCGGACTTTTGCCACGTGGTATGTCAAAGTGCGGCAGCCGACCACAAAGAGCGACGTAATGGCGGACGGAAGATTCCCGCTGAGTGACGCCGAGAAGCCACTCGGCCCCGTCTGCTTCACAGCTCTTTGCTCTCTCAAGAATGCTGAGGATACATACATCGACAACCAGCAGCAACCCCCGCAGGAACGACTATCAGCCATCCTTTCGTCCCGACCAGCGGCGGCGTGGCCGTACGCTCCGTCGGTAGACTTCAAGTGGATGACCGGGCTATTTCCGAATCCCGGACCGGGCAAGTTCCCCATTGTCGAGATGCGAAAGGTGGACATGACCGAATACAACGAGAGCAGGCCGCCGGCGGAGCGCAGAGAAATACTCTTGTACCGCCTTCTGCGCCCACTGCCGTCCGACGATCCGAACCAGCATGCGCTAGTCCATGCCTTTGCGGCGGATCGCAACGGCTTGTTGATGCTCGCCAACGACTACGACATGGATTTGATCTTGCAGTCGGCGGCGACGTTGACTTGGACGTTCTTTATGCACACTAACGTCGAGAACGCCATCATGCAGTGCGACGAGTCCGGGGAGGGAGGCTGGTGGATTCTTGAGGATTCGTTCCCGAGAGGCAATGCGGGTAGAGGTTACGTCGAGGGGAAGATTTGGAGCCCTGAGGGGGTGCACGTCGCTACGGCGGTTCAGGATGGTATAGCGAGGGCATTTCCGCCTGAGGAAGGGAAGCTGCTGAACAAGTTGTGAGGTGGATGGATCTAATGGATTGGCGTGTTGCGGAGATGTTGAGACGAATACAGTGTCTTTGAAAGCCTAGAGTAGAGAAGACCGAATTGCCCTATAGATTTCATAGCGTCTTTTTTTGTCTTTTTTTTCCGGTTTATAATAGAGAAAAGGAGTCCCCTGGTTACGGCGATGAGTCTGGATGGACCTTATGTGACGATTGTTGGAGCTGGCTGGCCTCAACTGGATGTTGTAGCGATGGTAAAGTGGTAAACTCAATCGCACTGTGATCGACACCGCTGAATGCGACCCCGCCTCAGGGTTGGTGGCTGCACCATCAGGGCGGTTAAAGTGCTAAAGCGGGCGGTCCGCTTCCCGGCCCCAGCGCCCATCAGTGGCTTTCAGCATTCAGGCTCTCTCAGCTTAGGCTCCCACCACAGACTTTCAGCCTCGCGCTGTGCCTGATGGTCCCCTCCCCCCAAGTTCCTTCCGAAGAGGGGCTCTTCCCTCGTGCTCATGATTTGATGCTCTTTCTGGATCCAAAATTCAAACTGCCCAGCGCCCAAACAAGAGAACGGAAGCACGCCGACCTTTTACCCTCGCGAAAGCCTTTATTTGATCGTGCCGACTTCTTTCCTCTTCGAATGCGGGGCCTTCTTTCTTGCCAGCGACCGAGACCTCGAGCTGCTTTTCGATAGCAAACGAACAAATTCCCCTGCCCAGGCATCGTCGAGAATCCGCCAGACCGACCTTTGAGCAAACACCCCCGCCCCCTCACCAACGCACAACCCACCCACGCCTTTCCTCTCGACCGCAGCGTCGACACGCAACCGTCGTCGAAAAGCGTACGAGTTGGCTCCCAAAAATACTTGTTAGCGGCTCCTTCGGTCTGGCCATCGGGTCTTCTTCCTCAGACGTTTTCCCGACTTTCGACCCCTCCCTCCCTCGTTCCAAGCCGACGACCAAACGTCGACGTCCCCACTTCATCGTCACTGCGCCTAAGTCGTGCTGCCTCGTCGCGTCGAAAATGCCACCGCCGTTATCCAACTCCCAGAAGGCTGCGGTGGTGCAGCAGTTTATACAACTGACTGGAGCCCCCGAGCGAACGGCTCAACGGGTAGGTCATTATATTCCATTTTTTTTTCTTTCTTTCCCATTTGGACATTGTTAGTCGGGGATGCGCAATCGTGTGGTTTAGATATATCCACCTTCTCGCTTCCGATCGCTTCCGTGTTCCTTTCTTCCCATCCCTTCGATCTTTCCTTCGGGGGACACTGTGTCCAGAGCGGGGGTTCTTCCTCGTGAACTGAGTTTCCACTTCCCTTGGCGCCGTTCCCCTGCACCGGTGATACCTCTTTCGGGGGTGTTCAAGGGGATGGGGTGCCGTGCTCTACAGCCGATATATGTGCAGCTTTGTCTGCTTCGAGCACAATGGAGGGCGAACTAATGTGGCTGTGGGCTTGACCGCCTGGCGCCGGTTGCTGCACCTCGGGCACTGCTCGGTGAAAATGAGGGATGAGCAGCAGAGCCAGCAGGCTTGGGGCTGCTTTCTCGTATGGGATCACGTCAAATGTCCACGACCACAGTATCTAGCACCTGGACAATGAGGGAAAATGCAACGACAAGAGGAACACAGGGCGAAAAAAGGACGATATGATCAGACGCAAGCTGACAGGTGCATTTTGAACAATAGTTTGTCAAAAACTCGTCATACAAGCTTAACGATGCGATCGATGCGTAAGTTACCCAGATGTTTCTTTTTCTCTCTTTTCTCTCTTTTTTTTTCTTCACTTTTTCTGTTCTTATTGTTTCTGTGGTCTCGTCTGTTTAACCGTCTTGAGTGTCCAAGTTGGCACGATTGGGGTTGTCATCATTCTTCATCCTTTTTTTTTTTTTCCTGGTTTCCTTTTCCGGTCATTTCTGGCACTTCACAATCGTCTGAAAGCACTATTGAAAAACTCCGTTTTCCCTTTCGCGGCTCTAGCCGTGTCTTTAAATGGGCGGGATTGAGTTAAGAGACGACGATCCAGATGAGTTTCTGGAGGGGGGTCAAGGACCAGGAGCATTTCCGGCCCTTCTCGGACAATTTAGCTGGACAATATGCATCGCGGCGCAGGGATCCGCGCAAAGTATCAATTGATATGTTGAATGGGGATCAAAGTCCACCTCGCTCAGACATGCAATACCACCTCTTACCATCAACGTGGGCCTAGTCTCCGCGGGCTGGGAGGGTGTGATGTCGATAAGCACGCATTCGTTCCTTTTTCCCCATTTACAACGTCACTTTTCCACAATGTTGGGGGGTGATTTTTCTCCCTCTTTTCTCTATTCTATGTTTGTTGCGAGAGGTTCTTCTAGATGTCTCCGCTCCGCCATCACATTGCTTTTCCCCCTCGTGCCTTTACAGGGCAAGCGCGAGTGGGGTTTGGTTCGTGAACGAACTATGCACTATTCCTCTCCAACCGTTGCAACATCAAATCTGGATTGCGATGCTTTGGGATTTGATGCGTTCTGAGGCTCGCATTCTCCAAGCCTTTGTGCCTGGCCGAGCTGGAATCGGATGAACTTGAGCGCTGTCTGTTCCTGTTCCTGGTTCTGTCCCTGTCCCTGACCTGTTCCGCCTGTCCAAACCGGTTCGGTCTCGGTCTTTAAAGGAACTTGAAAAGAACCAGCCATTGCCGGCTCCCTGTTGCAGGTTTCTTCTTGTTCCTTGGACGCATTCCCGATCCTCCAATCTTCTACGTTGTCCGTCTCCCCCCCGCCCTGCTCCTCCTCCCCTCTTCCGTCATCCCTCTTCCGTCCTTTCATCTAGTGCGCGGCTACAACCACTAGTCGTCTACTATGCTGCCACTACCACCACTCCTACCACCACTTCTTGCTGCCCCACTATAAGTGTACCTGTCACAGACGGCGGCGGGTGTTCCGGAGAAAGGCATGTGTCATTTACGACATGTTGACCACTCCAGAAAAAAAATATCGCCGAATCCACGCCGATGCCCCAAGAGAAATATCTCTGAAACCAGCACACAAAAGCTTGGCTCCTGCTTCTTAAAATATGGGTCCCTGGCATTTCTCTTCCCCAGTGATGCCATTCCATAGTGGCAGGAGCTATAATGTGCTTTTGCCAATTAGCCAGTAATTACTTGCTTATACCCCTTTCACCTCCAAGTCACCCTCACTCACAGGCTCGCACTACTCGCAACATCTCATCCTCTTGCCCGCTCTTGCTGGTTCCTAGGAAGTAGATGTCGTGGTTTGTCTGTCTGTGACCGACTGCACCCCCTTCTGCAACTAGGAGAAGTATATGCATACCCCGTCATCCTCCGGCATCCGTTTGTTGAAGGAAGCTCCATTGATGGCCGTTAATACCGCGTGTTGGACCGAGAGATAGCGAAAGCCTCTAGTCCCCAATCCGTCCGTCTGCTACTATTATACTTTTTACCCCCTTCGCCCTTTAGTAGTTTCCTTTCGCCTCAAATCGCTTGACTGGTCCTGGTCGGCTTGGAGCCGTTGGCCAAACTACACTTCGGCTAACCACACTACCTTCCATCACCACACCACTACAAGAACTCCATCTTCACACTCACACTCAAAATCACACCAGCAACAATCCCACCACGTAGACACAAGGCGAGACTCCTGTTGCTTACCCTCTCTTTTTTATTTTGGAGGGCATTTACCGGAGATTTTTCCCCCCCTTTCCCCCCTTCAATTTTTTCCTTTACTATTTTTATCTCTTCTTGGCGAGCCCTTCTGCATCTCGGTCCATCCAGACATTCCCTCGTTACCTATTTGGGATTGAGCCACCAGCGTCGTGAACCCAGAGCATACAATTTTCCTTCCCTTTCCCCAAACTTTTTTTTATCCGAGTGTGTGTGAGAGGGGGGCAGATAATAGGATCGGGGCTATTGGGCCGATCCTACTGAAACTTTCCGAGGATGAGCTGGAAAGGCGTCAAGAGTGCCTCGAAAGCTATAGGACTTTGGCCGTCTTCCAAGAGGAAAACTGCAAAGTCGAACCAGAACAGCAATTCAAAGGATGCGTCACGGTATATATACATCCAACCTGTCTTTTTTTTCCTTCTTTTTCTCGTCTCGCTTTTTTTTTCTTGGTCCATTCCGCTATGTCATATATCATATTGAAAAAAACAATAGCGAGAGCCTTGCCAGACAGTTTAAAAGACCGAGACATTCTAAGGCTGAGCGGAGTTGCTCGGCTGACCAGGCTGCTACTTACATCGTGGGCCCTGCAAACCACGCTTTGGCGAAAAGGGTATCCCAGATGAGTAGCAAGCCACAAAATTGTCCGCCTCGGCTCTTTTTTTATTTTGTTTTATTTTATTTTCGGCCTTCTGCTTTCATTATTTATAATAACCTCCTCTTTTCTTTCTCTTTCTTTTTCCTTATCTCGTTTTCTTTTTCCAAGTTCAGTGTTCAATGCGCTACGACCCTCCTGCTGCAAGAATGGCCGAGATGATGGCCCCCTCGCTAACTAGAATTGGAAATCTCCAGGTATTTCAGTAATGGAAGCGCCCAGTCTTCGACTCTGTCGGTAGTGGATAGCCAGCTTGACAAAGCCTTTGATGCTCTGCGAAGTATGTGCCCCTCTCGCACCTCGTGGGTGCCGTCGAGATGACGCGGCGGGGGTGGTAAGAGCGAGCCACTTCGGCCTACTAACCCTGTCTACTCTTTCAGGTAGCGACGATCCCAAGGATGCCATAGGGGTGGACTCGTCCATGTCCTACCTCCAGGACCTAAACGTGAACCTTGAGAATGCTTCTCTATTCGTTGCACTGGAGCTGTTCCAGGCTCCGAGCATCGGCGAGATTACGAGAAAGGGTTTCGTGGACGGATGGAAGAACTCTGGGTAGGTTCCCCCCTCTCCTATCCCTAGTGTGATGTGCGCGTCGGGGTCGCCGTCATACCCTAAGCCTATTCTCCTACTCCTCACGGACCTGGCGGGCTGACATACTGCGCAGTGTTTCTGTGACACGCCAAGGATGTGCCTCGCATATTAAATCACTAGTATCTACCCTCTCGCATAACCCATCCTACTTCAAGCAAGTGTACCGATACGCCTTCGTCGTCGGCAAGGAGACCGACCAGCGAGCTCTCAGCCTCGAGAACGCGCTCGTCTTCTGGTCCATGCTCTTCAGCCCTCCCGGAATGGAGTGGAAATCGGCCTCGTACGACTGGCTGGAGCTCTGGACGAGTTTCCTCAAGGAGAAGTGGACCCGATCCGTTAACCGCGACATGTGGAACATGACTCTTGAGTTTGCGCTTCGCGCCATGTCGGACGAGACACTGTCGTTCTGGAGCGAGGACGGCGCTTGGCCGAGTGTTATTGACGAATTTGTGACGTGGTGCCGCGATACCCACGGTATTGGAAAGGGTAGGGACCAGGATCACATGGACATTGTCGATTAAAAAAAAAAACCCCCTCCATGGTCGACTCTCCCATCCGCCTTCCTCCTTGTGACGGAACATTAATGAGGACCTCGAATAATGTTGCTCCGCGCCTTGATGACCCGACGAGCAAACCTTTTTTTTTTTCCTTCCTTTTATTTGTTTATGAAACGAAACGAGATGTCGACGCCCTCCCTTTTTTTTTCTTCCTCCGTACTAGAAATGCTTTGATGACGGGACGGAAAGATTTTCATGTTCACGGCATGGGTTCGCATGGAGGAGGGGCCGGGTTTTTTGGCGCTTAGCCTCTGCGGAAAAGAAAAGAATCTGACGAGACTCTCTTGACCTTTTTTTTTTTTTTTTTTTTTCCTTTTCTTTTTTTTAGACCCTTGAGATTTTTTTTGGGGTGACTCGCTGGAGGAATGTGGTGCGGAAGGGGTTTACTGCTTACCTTGTCAAAGCAGCCGTGATATCAATAGAGAGAGAGAGAGAGAGAAAGCAAATGCGAAATCCACATGAAACCTCGAGAGCTTCTGCAATGGAAGAAGAGATGGTGTTGTTGCGTTGTAATTCTTTGCTGTCTATGCCATGTTTTAGATTTCCTGGATACAAATACACGAAACCGTCCTCGAGCATGCCGCTGTGCCTACTCAACGGTTCGAAATATGGTACATCCCACCACCACCACTAAGGGTCCTCGTAACTCTCTCTCCTTGGCGGACTCGTGGTGAATCCCCCCCAAAAGCCCACCAAAATGCGTATAGCGTATATATCCAACTCGACTGAGGGTGAAAAAAGGCTGATATTCGCCGAATGTGAAAAAAGAAAAAACCCGTGCCGATGAAAAAAACATCCTCCCATCACATCATCTCCTCCCCTCCTCACGCCGCCGTATTCCACTTCACGGGCCCAAACTTAGCCAAGCTCGCCAAGGTGCCGTCGCCCAACTTGACGTGGGCCGCCCTGACGACCCTAGGATCCAACCTCATGGTAGCCCTGACGCCGTCGTGGGTGGCGGCGGAGGCATCGTAGCGCATGACGAAGTAGTGGCCCTCCTTGTGCTTCATCTGGTGTCGCGTGACGGGGGAGGGGAGGGAGAAGACGCCGAGGTTGGCGAGGCCGCGGATGACGCCGCCCTGGCGGAGGACAATTTGGCCGCAGGTTAGGGCGATTCTGTGTTGTTTGGTTAACGAGGTTAGAGATGCTGTTTCGAGTTCGGGGAGGAGGGTGGTGGTGATATATACTCTTTGACCTCGGCGAGGTTGCCGGGTCGGACCTGGTGGTTTTCGTTAGTTTTTGGCGGTGGGACGATTTTGGGGGGAGATTTGGCAGAGCGATGGGGGAGAGGGCGGGGGACGTACTATTCCTACGAGTTCGTAGAGCATTGTGGATTGGGCATGGAGATGGGGTGTCCGTCGCGATGGGCTCTGGCTTTTTCGCGATGGGAGTTGGTTTTTTGGTGATGGGTCTTGAAAAAGATGCTGGGATGAAATTCGAGGCCTGCTTCCGAGAATTTGCCGGAATCTTGTCAACGTTTTAGGACGTCCGAAGCACGAACTCCCTCGCCCCCAGTACCTAAACAAACGTCAATGTCACTTTACATAGTAAATTTGCTAGGAGGTACAAAGGTAATCACTTGTTTCTCTAGAAGTACGGGAGCTGGGCTTTTAAAGGAATTTACCTTAGACTTATATAATTACAGACAACTACAATGTATTAGATAGAGTAATACTTCGATTTTAAAAGTAAATAATTTTATTGTATCGAAGCTGGGTTGCCTTTTTGATGTGAATTTGATGTTTGGGTGCAAGTGACGTTTAGGCACCTACGATGGGCTCGCACCATTTGGGTGACTGGGCACGGGTAAGACTCGTGCGGCAGCGAAAAGGTGTATTGGTACCTCGTACATTGATCTCACTCCCTTGCCGTCTCTGCCCCGCCTCTCTCCATCATCTTGGAGACACCAACAACTTCGTTGAACTCTAGCGGGTTCCTGAGGTTAATATAACATTGATTTCTATTGACCCTCCCTTCTCTACCCCGACTCTCTCCATAAGGGTCTGAGATCTTCTCGAGAGACCGACAGCGTCGCTGAGCAACAGGCTCCCAAGGTGAATATGGCGACTACACATCCCGCACCGAAGCAAGATCAGTCAACCCTGTTCTTTCAGCAAAGGCTGCGACAGATGAAAATAAAGAAAGGAATCCCTGTTCCTCCCGAGTATGAGCCTGTTAAGCTTGACGAAGGTAGAGCATGTTAGCCAGCTACTACATACAGTCTTTATATCTTATCACTTACACCTTACATTAGGAGTTTCTCTATTATACGAGACACATTCAGGTGGTCGATCCGTCACACTCCACCCTGGCGGTTTAGTGAGGAAAACTGGAAATCTTTACCCTGGGGAAGTGGATGCCCTTTTCTTTGCCGAAAGTCAAGGTCTTCCGGTCCCTCATGTCCATAATATCGAGACCACCTCAGGTGGCAGATCCCATATTTGGATGGACTACGTCGCAGGCGATACTCTCTCTGAAGTCTGGCTGAGCTTTTCAGAGGATCAGAAATTGGATATCGCTAGGCAGCTGCGGGACATACTCATGGCAATGCAATCCATTGAGCCGCCGGAGGGGACACGGATCGGGTCGTGTGGTGGGCGCGAAATCCGAGACCTTAGAGTTTTCGATGCTCACACCGCACCGGCATGCCGAGACGAAAAAGAATTCAACGACTACCTTTTATCGGGCCTTGTACCCCATACCCCATCGGTAATGCGTTCTGCCTTCGCGAGAAGGCTTCTAACTGACCACCGCATTGTGTTTACGCATGGAGATCTAGCCCCTCGAAACATCATCGTGCGAGATGGCAAGATTGTGAGTCTTCTGGACTGGGAATATGCAGGGTGGTATCCCGCGTACTGGGAGTACGTCAAATTTTTCCGCGTGGGAACTAGCGATGTACGGGATATGTGGCGGTTCTCCGAGGTCGTTTTCCCCGAGACGTACGACGAAGAACTGGTGGACTATGCTGCACTGACGAAATGGCAATGGCCATAATCTAAACGCGTGGCATGATCTTTTTCATTTGGAAAGAGCTTTCCCAAGGAATATTTGAGAATTCGTAGAGTTCACTGTGAACCTGAGGCGGCCAGGCCGGGCTGGCGAAGTTGCTCTCCACGCAGCCCCGTTTTTGGGGCATGTTGGAACCCGACCCTTCAAGCATCCAAAGAGTCATTTCTTCCTAGGCCGTCACCCGTGGTGAATCGAGATCAAGCCTGGGGGTTTCAATGCCAGGCTGCAGGCTGCAGGCAGCAGAGGCCTAGTAGTAAGCGGCACCCACCCCTGTTATCTCGTGTGTGATCCTGCCAGGCCCGCCGACTTCCAGGCTGAACTCGTTTTCGCCAACGAATCGAAGGGGTCCGACATGGGGGCTGTGTGTGAGAGCAGCTCTCTCTAAGCGCGAGGGCATATTGGGCCTATTATTGTCCTTGCCATAACCTCAAGGGCCTTTTCCGAAGGAGCAATCCTCGATGTTCTTGTTGGAGTTGGCCGTGATCGGTGGCCAGCTTGTTCTGCCGAACCTCAGCCGACCACTCTCGGGGGATGAGGATGACGCCTGCTATGAAAAGATAGAGAGAGTGTCTCTCTTTTTCTTTCTCCTTCGACCGGTGCTTGTTCAGGAATCTATCCTGCCCCATGCGTGCGTGCGTTCAAATTGATATTAGACTCTTGTGTAACAAGTAACAAGTGCGCTGTCGGCACTGCGTGTGGCTCGATGCGGTGCGGTAGATGGATGGGGCATGGGGATCGTCCAAGGCATTCCCTTAAGCGTCCTTGTCAATATCTCACCTTTTCCGCCCGTGGCCCATATCCCATATCCCATATTCGAACCTTCGCCGTAGAATATTTTAGCTAAGGATATATAGAAGTGAACCCTCGTCGATCGATACCTAGTGTCCTGCTCTGTATTCTGCTAGATTACATTGATCTAATGTGACATCGGGGATATTCATAAATGTTGTACAATGAGAGGTTGATAGCTTCCTCCCCACTCACGGCTCTAGAACTCCAGCCTTCTCAGCGCTCGCCATATCCTCCAAGGAAGCTTCCAACCCGGCTTCACCGCAAACGGATCAAAGTCCTTCTTCTGCAGCGCGAGCAGGTAATCCTCCGCCGGCACCGCCTCCAACAGCACGCCAAACGCTCTCCGAACATCCCTCGCAACGTCCCCGTCCCCTTGGTCGTCATAGACGTGCTCTTCGAGCTCCCCCTCGTGTTCGAAGGCGTGATCGGCGAGGCGGCCGGCCTGGAGATTCTTCAGCATCTCGCGCGCCGTGATCAGGTGGTCGTTTGCGCGCGTGGCGACCTTGAACACGGCGTCGCGGAAGCCGGGCGCCTCCGGGCCTTGGCGGAACACGGATTCTTCGGTGACGTTGCATTCGGCGAGGACGTCTAGAGGGAGGAGGAGCGCGGGATCGCGGCGGACCGTGTTGTCAAAGCCGGAAGTGGCTCCGATCGGCGGTGGGGGAGCGGCGAGGATGGGGATGCCGCGGATGACGGCGGTGATCCCGCAGGCTTTGCCGATGTGGCTGGCCAGGTGGTCTACGTGCATGGAGCGCATGGGGATGGCGGCGAGAGTGGCGTACATGAGGGTGGAGTAGGTGTTTTCGGCGTACTCTTCGAGGGACGCGAGGGTTGGGTAGGGCCGGTTACTCATGTGGCGCTCCCGCGTCTTCATTAACCTCGAGATCCAGAACTTGAGTGATTTTTGTGCCGAGGGGCCCGACCTTGCCTCGAGGTCATCGAGGGCCTTGCGCAGGAGCAGACATATAGGTTCGCGGGGTGGGGTTCCGGCGAAGGTCTTGTCGATGGATTCGCGCCAGAATTGTATGCGCATCTGGCCGAGTGTGGGATTGGAAACGGTCTCTGGGAGGCGCACGAGCTCGAGGTTTAGGGTACGGAGGGCATCGTAGACATCTTGCACGGGTGGAGGGACGAACTGTCGGATGAGGAAAGCTTGGCGATCGGCCAAACTGCGAATTTCAAATGGATGTTAGCAAAAGAAGGTGTCGTTAGGCATATAGAAGGTTAGTCATTGAGTTGGAAAGGGTAGATACACACGCAATCTGCTTCACGCAGTAGTTCTTGGCTTCGACAATGTCTGCTTCTGTTGCGAAGCGGCGGCACCCTGTTGGCCGAGATAATGCCAGCCTTCTGAGGCCGCCGCGGATAATTGACTGATGATACATTGGGGGGAGAGCTACGTCGACGGTTCAGGGTTCCATGGTGACAGGCAATGGGTGTGTGAAGTGGTGATGCTCTCGATTGACGTCACGACGGCAGACGTCGAGATGCTTCTTCGCTCCTTCACTTATTTTCGATCTTTGACAAAATTATGGTGGAGACTGAGAGAGCTGCCAGCTGGGAGGGAGTGTTCAAATGTCCCACCTGTGATAGGCCGGTCTAGGTCGCTGTGACGGGGCCTCTGACCGCTGTAAATCGCCCAGTGCTGCACTAAATGGCCCCACTAAGTTATCAAAGACAGTGGTACATTAAAGTCACCTGATTCCGAATTTATTGGGTTCGCGGGGCATCGCGTCTCCCATAATTTTGTCGCGTCTCCCGGACAGACCCTGGCAAGCCCATTCCAGCTTCGAGCCTAAGGGAACAAAGCCTCGATGTTGAAGTGCACTGCTCCATGCTCCACGAAGCAGTACCGCATCGCAACACTTTGAATCTGGAAAACTCAGAGTCTCGCATAATAATTGACTAACCACAAATTTGGATGTCTGTGGGAACTATGGTAGACGTGGATCCCCCAGAACGTCCCGCGAAGAAGCAGCGTCTTTCTGGCGAATATGGCGGTCACAGTTTCGATCGAACCAGCGACTCGAGTCCCCCGAGCAGCAGCCTCCCCGTTCCAGAGCGCTTCTTCCAGGACCCAATACCACCAAGCGAACCACCGGCTCTCCCGATAGCCCAGCCTTCGCCCCTTCCTACCTCTCGCCTCCCTCCGCTCCATAACGGTGACCACCATGCTCCACGACGTGCCACTCCCCCGAAATCCGAACCGCCCGCCCCTGCTCTACAGCATGAGTCTTCTTCAGTGGCTTTTGATGAGGACATGTTTGAGGCTTTTATCGGTCACAAAGTAGAGTCGGATGTTATGGACATAATCAGAGAGCACAGCCATGGCAACCTCGAAAGGGCCGTGAACATGTACTTTGACGGAACCTGGGTGAAGTACAGGAAATCTGCATTGGCAAGGACCACGCCCACTGCTTCTGCACCTGCCGCGCCGGGACATGATATACCGACGATAAAACTCGAGACCGATGTGCTTCCTCAACGGTCGAAACAGCCACCAAGATACATCGGCGCCTTTGGCGTCGAAGGGTGGGCAACCCGGAGTGGCTACAACCTGTTAAGGCATGGCGACCTCGTGAAAATCGAACGTCAAAAGATACAATTGCCCCAGACAACCCCAAAGGGGCAGACTAAGATCGGCGTCCCTCTAGTTACCGCCCGCATGACGGCCGCTGCTGCGAGGCGCGTTGATGTCATTGTCCGATTTACCAACTCGACCGGGACGGAGCTGGGAAGGCTCTCCAAGGAGACCGCCAATTGGGTTTCGACGTTGATGGATCAGGGTATTTGCAAGTTTGAGGGGACTTGCGTCTATGCGCCGGAACGATTAAGGACAAATGATACTGTATTCTTGCAGCTGAAAGTCTATCTGCTACCCTCTGCCTTCCAAGCCAAGGTATTACATCCGTCAGATGACATTACCGTTAGCTTTAAGGAGGAAGAGGAGACTACTCAGGAGAAGGAGCTCCGTCTGAGACAAGTGGCTCTTGTAAGGCTCTTTCAGGAAATAAATGTTCTTCCTTCAACTCTCAATGCTGCCGACGCAAGACAGCAACGACAAGGATTGCTTGAAGCTGCTGAGTTAGATGAGAAGAAAGCAAAGGACCTGCCTAAGCCCAACGGACGGTACGTCGTTTCAGCTGCTTGCAGAATGGCTGCCAACAATGTTTTAGTCACTAACTGCGATTCGTAGGGATGGCGCCGGTACACCTTCGACTCCTCCCGACGAGTCCGAAGAAGGCGAGGAGCTTGAACAAGACCAGCTAGATGCCCTCTACCGAAAAGCTCAATCCTTTGACTTCAACACTCCGGAAGCCGAGCCTTCGGATACGTTTGCCCTCGAACTACGCCCTTACCAAAAGCAGGCTCTTTATTGGATGCTTAACAAGGAACGAGGCGAGCAAGGCAACCGAGAACCTTCACTGCATCCACTGTGGGAAGAGTACACCTGGCCCCTAAAGGATGCAGACGACAATGATCTCCCCGTTTTTGCAGGGCAGGAGAAGTTCTACATGAACCCTTATTCCGGTGAGATGACGCTCGTCTTCCCGGCCCAGGAACAGCACTGCCTTGGTGGCATTCTGGCCGATGAGATGGGTCTTGGGAAGACTATCCAAATGCTCAGCTTGATTCACTCCCACAGACCCTATGAGAGGGTCCGCCCGAAAACTGGACTTTCCTCTCTTCAGCAGCTGCGATCCCCAGGTGTAGGCGAAAGCGAAGTGCTTCGAGCTCCACACACTACCCTGGTTATTGCTCCCATGTCGCTGCTTGCGCAATGGCACAGTGAAGCTGAAAAAGCGTCCAAGGAGGGAACCATCAGGGTCTTTGTCTACTATGGCAGCGAAAAGAATTGCAATCTTCAAGCCATGTGCTGCGAGGATAGCGCAGCGTCGGCGCCAGATGTGGTTATCACGAGCTACGGAACCGTGCTCTCCGAGTTTAGCCAGATTCTCGCGAGGAAAGGGGACAAGTCCCAACACCATGGCCTATTTTCCCTCAACTTCTTGCGCATCATCCTCGACGAGGCGCATACCATCAAGAACCGCAGATCCAAGACATCAAAGGCTTGCTATGCGCTTGCCGCCGATCATCGGTGGGTCCTAACGGGAACTCCCATTGTCAATCGCCTTGAGGATTTATTCAGCCTCGTCCGGTTTCTGGGCGTCGAGCCGTGGAACAACTTTTCGTTCTGGAGGACGTTCATTACTCTGCCTTTCGAGTCTAAGAACTTCGTGCGAGCGCTGGATGTCGTTCAGACGGTGCTTGAGCCGCTGGTGATGAGGAGGACGAAGGATATGAAGACGCCCGATGGGAAGCCGTAAGTATACACACGCCTTGTAACTCTGGGGAGGAGGTAAAAAGGTAAAATCTGAACCACTAACGATCTGTGTAGACTTGTACCCCTTCCACCGAAGCACGTCGAGATTGTCAAAGTTGAACTATCCGAAGCTGAGAGAGAGATTTACAACCATGTCTTCACGAGGGCCAAGAACACATTGGATAATAACATGGCTTCGGGAACGGTAATGAAGGCGTATGCTAGCTTGTTTGCACAAATTATTCGCTTGAGGCAAACTTGCTGTCATCCGATCCTGATCCGGAACCGGGACATTGTGGCCGAAGAGGAAGAGGCTGCCAGCGCTGCGGCTGCAGCTGATGCTGCCGCCGGCCTCGCCGACGACATGGATCTCGATGTCCTGGTTCAAAAGTTCGCAGCCGATATCGCGGACCAGTCGAAGCCGGGCGCTACGTTCGGAGCACATGTGTTGGAGCAGATTAGGAAGGAAGCGAGCCTCGAGTGTCCGATCTGCGCCGAGGAGCCCATGATAGAGCAGACGGTGACGGGGTGCTGGCATTCGGCGTGCAAGAAGTGTCTGCTGCAGTACATGAAGCACGAGATCTCCCGAGAGAAAGTCCCGAGATGCGTGCACTGCCGCGAGCCCATCAACATGCGCGACCTGTTCGAGGTAATCCGACACGAGGACGAGCTCGACCCGATCCAGGGTAAAGCGCGCATCAGCCTCCAACGCGTGGGATCCAGCGACTCGTCGTCCAAGGTGATGGTACTCATCCGAAACCTCCGCGAGCTGCGCAGGGAGCACCCGCGGATGAAGTCCGTCGTCTTCAGCCAGTTCACGTCGTTCCTCTCGCTCATCGAGCCGGCGCTCCAGAAGGCCAACATGAAGTTCCTGCGGCTTGACGGGTCGATGTCGCAGAAGGCGCGCGCCGCCGTGCTCTCCGAGTTTCGCGATTCGACCAAGTTCACCATCCTGCTCATCAGCCTCAAGGCGGGCGGCGTGGGGCTGAACCTGACGTCGGCGCAGAGGGTGTACATGATGGATCCGTGGTGGAGCTTCGCCGTGGAAGCGCAGGCGATTGATCGGGTGCATAGGATGGGTCAGGAGGGGGAGGTCAAGGTTTTTAGGTTTATCGTGCAGAACAGCGTCGAGGAGAGGATGTTGAAGGTGCAGGAGCGGAAGAAGTTTATGTGAGTTTCCTTTCTTCCACCCCCAGGCCCCGCGGTGCTTCTTAGTGGGAGATTCTATTCGGATATGGACTAACCAAGTCGGCAGTGCTTCGTCTCTGGGCATGATGAGCGATGAGGAGAAGCGGCTCCAGAGGATCGAGGATATCAAGGATCTCCTTAGTTGGGATTAGACAGCATTGGAACGAGGTAATAGACATAGACGCATGGGAAACGACATGAATAGACGGCCTGGCCATCATCCAATCTTCGAATCTTGTGCAATACGATCCGAGTCTCGCTCCGTCCGGGAAAGAGCGATGCCCTTGAGACTCCTCGTGCCAGTCGAGGTGATTCCAGATTCTTTCATGCCTCCTGAATAGGAAGGCCAATGGCATCTAGCTCTTTCTCCACCACTAACCAGCTTCAGCTTTCTCCATTGATCTTGATCATTGACAACAATCCAGGCACCCCTTTGATCCGCTCCCATAGATGATTCACGTTGGTTCTTTATTTCCCATTTGAGGAGGCACTATTGTGACTGCTGGGTGATTGGGGATCCCCTCTGGGGAAACTATTTAAAGGACCGTTCCCTCCTACAAACTCTTCTCCTTTAAAATCTATTCGATTAAAAATCACAATCTACAGTCCTCTCCCCAATCACAAATTCCATCCCCCAATCGTCACCAACCTTTTATATACTCATCACTCCATCGTGAAGATGCCTCTCGCGTCTTCTTCCCGTCCTTCTTCCCCTAAGGGGAACAGTCGTGGAACCACATCCAGTCGTCCCCTCCGGACACCCGGTCCCATTCCCGCTCATGCCATCGCCTCTAATATAGATGAATTTGTTGACGACCCCACATTGTCACCCCAGGAGGCTAGAGCTCGCCGTCTGGGTTTTAAGGCGATTGGTAAGTTTGTTGATCTTCATATCTTTACAATGTCTCTTGGGGGGGTATTATGATGGTCTAACTAGTGATGTAGGAGATGCTTTTAACGGTGCTCTTCAGAGGCTCGTCGATGCCAAGCAAGGCAAAGCCGATCGGAGATACTATGGAGGTCAAACTGGTGAATATGAAGATGTATTCTTCGCCTGCTTGAAGGAGTGCTTCCCTGTCGACGAGAGCCATGAAAACGAGAGCCATAAAGACGAGGGCCATGACGACCGTGCCGACCCTAAGGGCATTTTTTCTCTTTCTAATTGCGCGAAGCCCAACCTCCCCGGCATCTGGGCCGACCCGAAGCGAACGATGGAACACGACCTGGGCCCTCCATCGGAGCTGCATTTAAAAAAGGACGGTTTTCAAGCTCTGGAGGAGCAGTACGCGGCGGCCAAGCTCGCCAAGCTCCGTGCCCACGACGTCGAGGACAATGTCCCTCGCCGGTCCAATGATGTCTGGTCTGATCCGGAGGCCGCCACGGAGTTCGACTCGGTGAAGGACCCCCGTTGGTTCATCCGCCACGTTCCGTGGAACAAGGAGATTGGCCCTAAGAAGCCCCATCGGCACGGCCAGAAGGCCAAGCATCAGAAATCCTGTCGTCATGGCAAGACGGCTCAATATCAGAAGCCTTTCGTCAAGGATGACGCCGACCATGGCTGGGATCGGGACGGCAGCAACGACGACTGGGGTTCCTATCCTGACGAGGACGGAACTGCTGGTTGGGACAACGCGTCGCACAGCGAAGAATTGGGCGGGTGGAACGACGGCAGCGGCAGCAAGGGAAAGGGCACTGCTTCCTGGGTTGACAGCGGCCCGCAGACGGCCGACGACGCCGAAGGCGGCCAATCCGACGAGAGCCAGCCCGATACGAACGACAGCACCTCCACGGTAGGCAGCCAGACCTCTTTCATCCTGGACCTCCTGACCTCTCTGATCCATTCGGAGGACCTCCAGACTTCTCTCATCCATTCGGAGGACCTCCAGACCGCTCCTCCCCAGGTCGCCGGCCCCAGCACGCCCTCCAACATCGCTCCTGGGGTGCCCGTCGTCGGCCAAACCGGTCACGCGCAGCTCATCCTCCGGCAAGGTAGCGGCGACGGATCTTTTGTAGATGCTTGCCCCGTCGGTGCCTACGTTATCCGGTACGATGGCGGCGGCGCGGGCGAGGGCGCCTGCCGTACGATCACCGTCATGAAGGCTCTGGCTACGGGATGGGTTGTTGTTAGCGAGATCAGTGGCCAGTTGGACTCGGGTGAGATTCGCCTGTTTCCTTTTCTCTCCTAAGGGAAGAACGGGGGTCCTTTTGTGAATGAGACAGAAAAAAATCGGAGAATGGAAGCTTGGGTTGTTGATGATGGCGGTGTTTTGGGAACCGGTAGCGGGTTGGATCTGGGTCTTTGAAAGAGGGTATTGACGATCTGGGACAGGAAACCAAAAAAAAAAAAAAAGGAAAAAAAAAAAGAAAAAAAAAGAAAAAAAAAGAAAAAAAGAAAAAAAAAAGGGAACCTGGGAAGTTTTTTATTTTATTTTATTTTTTTTATTCATTTGTCTTTATGTCCTTTTGCTTGTCTGTGAACTTGTGAACTTGTGCTTGGAGTGAGTTGTTTGAATGTTTGCGTGCTCCCCATGACTTCTCTCTCTAGACAATGTGTGTATCTACCGAAAGCAAACTCCCTCCCCATCCCATATTTTTTTGTTTTCTCTCCAATCTACCTACATTAGTTTCAATGATGACCCATGCCAGTGAACCTGATGATCCTTGAGGGTATGTTTAGCTCGTATATCCCGAAGCAGCAGCCCTGGCAGAGAGGCAAAGAAGACGATTGGTTTGGAGGCAGGAGAGGTGAAACTCCATGGGCAGAGATTGTTACCCTTCGCGAAAGAAACAAGGAAACAACGCGTAGAGTCCATTTCCTTTTTTATGGATATTTGTTGTCCGTTTCGCGTATATAGCAAACCGAGAGAAGAATGATTGAGTCAGTAGGTGCTCCGGATCTTGTGGTGTTCAAGAAACGAACTTATTTCTTCCTCCTCAACCTTCAGATATCAGGTTCCATGAACCTCGAGGGAATAAAATCCTCAAAAGGCCGAGTGCGAGAAACGAAATGCCACCAATATGGAATACACCCAGCAACATCCCCTCAAGCCGTCTCTCCTCCGCCCTCCAACCCCGACCCCTCTCAGCCAACCCATCCGAATCCCACAAAACGCTCCTCCGGCGCTCAACCTCCCCCAAAGTAGCAATAGGCTGGATCGCCGGCCTCCTGCTAGCCTCCCTCCTCATCCTCCTCATCCTCTACTTCTGCCTCCGCCAGAGCCTAAAGCCGCGAACCCGCCACGTCCATGAACGCGTCCAGGAACACTCCCACACGCACACGTGCATGAAGAAGCACCGTCATCGGGAGAAGCGGTTCTCTCATCATAAGTGCCGTGGCGCGGTGGGTCGGAGACAACATTGCCGTGGGGGTATATA